>JAVTVY010018821.1:0-73857 GCA_036873755.1 Hanleya hanleyi | reverse complement strand
AATGAAGTGTGGTACGAGGTGACCTACGAAGGAAAAGACACCCGACTCACCCTCCCCGAAGGCCAATACCATACTCCCAAGGAGTTCATGGGTGGGCTGTCAAGACTGTTGCATTATAAAGCTCTACGGGAGGTCACGAATACTTCAAAACCCATCAAAGCCTATCCCTTCAAGAATCACGTGAACTTCGATTACAACGCACACAACGACAAGGCAGAGCTTGTCACCGCCAACGCGAGTGTCGTACTGAGTCCTATCCTACAGCAAATGCTGGGTTTCGATCTACGGACGTTCGCTGGTCCCCCCGCCCACCAAGGCGAGATCCCGATGGATATGAAGTCGGGTATGTACGGACTCTACGTCTACTCGAACGTGGTGGACAACCACATCGTGGGCGATATCAACACACCTCTGTTACGGGTGGTGCCCATTAAAAAGTTGTATGGAGATCAAGTCACCCACAGTTTCACCCACATGCTCTTGCTGCCTGTACGACAAACCCACGTCAACACGATCACGGTGGATATAAGAGATGACACGGGACGACCGGTGGCATTCGAACGCGGGAAAGTGGTGGTGACACTTCATTTTCGACAAGCACGTGCTCCCCACTTTGCATAATAAAGGTGCCTTACGAGTGCGATGCACGCAGCTATATGGACTATTATGCCCAACAGGCCGGGGGTGGCTTTCCGGTGTTTAGTGGTGCACGCATGCAACGTGGGCATGGACTGGGGAACATACTCGGCAGCATCGTCAAAACGTTCCTGCCCTTGATGACGCGTGGGGTGAAAGCAATCCGCAAACAAGCGGTACGCAGTGGACTGCAAGTGGCCGGTGATGTCTTGGGGGGTACGGCACCCAAAGAATCCTTGAAACGGCGGGCCAAAGAAGCGGGAGGCGTCTTGGTGGCCAAAGCACAACGCACCGTAGGGAATAAAAGAGCTGCCCACCGAGACCACGCACCAGTCGACGACCGACCCAGCGACGACGCACATCGAAGAAGACCCGGGATATCTTTTCTTAAAACATGTCCTTGATCCACGCCGAGTCCTGCCCCTCCACCAACAGTGAATTTGATTTGTGGACCGTCCCGCCCACGCAGACCAGTGCCGAACAAGGATTATGGGTGGAGCATCTCCCGCTGTCCAGCATCAACGCAACAGGGCCCATCGAGTTCACCATCAGTAATGCGGACACGGCCTATGTGGATTTAGCCCATACCTACTTGAATGTGAAAGCCAAGATCGTCAATGGAGATGGCACCAGAATCGCCGACCAAGCAACGGTGGGCCCGACGAATCTCTGGCTGCACTCGATGTTTCAACAGGTGGATATATTTCTCAGCGACAAACTCATCGGTGACTCGACCAACACGTACCCCTATCGAGCCTACATCGAGACGCTGTTGTCGCATGGGCGAGAGGCTAAAAAATCTCAACTGACAGCCGCTTTATTCTACCAGGACAAAGCCGAGCACATGGGCGCAGAGAACGACAATACGGGATATAGCCAACGGAAGGCTTTGACGCGAACGGCGTCTCGGTGGATATGATCGGTCGACTGCACGCAGACATGTTCATGCAAGACCGATACCTCTTGAACAAGGTTCCCATCAAAATCCGACTGATACGGGCGCCTCCGACTTTCGCCTTGATGGCCACTAACGTAGAGGCGCATGTAGCTGACTATAAGATTGTCATCGAAGACGCAGTCCTGTATGTCCGAAAAGTGAAACCGAATCCAGCCGTTCAATTGGGACACATGAAAGCCTTGGAAACAAAGCCAGCCCAGTACCCTATCCGACGTGTGCAAACCAAAGTGTTCTCTGTGTCTGCTGGAAATATGAGCACCAACAAAGACAACCTGTTCCTGGGGGAACTACCCAAGCGATTGATCCTGGCCTGTGTGGAAAATACCAGTTTCAGTGGAGCCTACCCAGAGAATCCGTTTGGCTTTAAACATTTCGGCATCAATTTTGTGGCCCTGCATGTGGATGGACAACAGGTGCCAGCCACGGCCTTAACCCCGAACTTTGGGCGCGCGAATTTCATTCGAGCCTATCAGAGCCTGTTTACAGCCACCGGTCAAATCAACCAGGACGAAGGGAATTTCATCAGTCGGGAGGACTACGGGAACGGATACACGTTGTTCTGTTTCGATTTGACCCTACCTTAGAGAACGACCATCAGCTGGCCCTGGCCAAGCAAGGCAATTTACGGTTGGAAATCCACTTTCAACGAGCCCTCCGGAGCACCGTCAATGTGATCTGCTACGCCGAGTTTGACAACATCATTCAAGTGGACAAGGCGCGCAACGTGCTGTGTGACTTCTCCACCTAACATGGATACAGAGCAGATAACCACCGTGCTGGAGAATGACCCAGAGACACGTATGATGTTTCAAGGGGTGTTCGCCCGAAATGTGTTCCCATTAGACCGTGTGTATCCTGCTGCTTACGTTTTCAACACGGACCCGATGGATCGGCCTGGTGAACATTGGGTGGCCGTGTACTTGACAGAACAGCAGGGCGAATACTTTGACCCGTACGGCCTGCCACCCCTCCATCCCGATTTAACAGACTTCATGGATCAAGGCACAGAGACGTGGTGTTGGAACAGTCAAACGTTGCAAAGCCTGACCAGTAGCGTGTGCGGACAATGTTGCTTGTTTTACCTGTACCATCGATGCCGGGGAAGACCCTTATCTACCATCGTACAGATGTTTGACGAGTACCCCAAGGCTGAGGACCGAGATGTACTCGTCTATGACTGGGCCGCCCATCATTTCAATGTCCAAGTCCCGTTCTGGGCTTGAATTCTTTCAATGTACACACGCCCGCTGTTCTGGGCTTAAGTTTAAAAGCCCCCCTGTTCTGGGCTTCAGTTTACAAGCCCCCTGTTCTGGGCTTCAGTTCTTTCAATGTACAAGCCCCTTGTTCTGGGCTTCAGTTTTCACGTGGTTGTTCTCACGTTGTTGTTGTTCACTGAATAAAAAAAATGAGATCTCACCAAAAAACCCTGTCTTGTGTGTTTTATTCATAATGCATCAATGCCCAATGTGGAGATTCAGTCAAACTGAAATCAGTGGTGTAGGATGGGCCAAAATGTAGCCCATCAAGGTTAGAATGCAAGCGCACTATAGTAAAAATAGAGAGCCAATGAAATCAGCCCACAGACCAAGTACGTGTTTTTGGTCTAGGTTTGGAGCAGGCATTTCATTGAGGTACGTGTATACGGTGAGTGAAGACTCGTCCAACACGTATAGATTAAGTTTATGACTATAAGTTCTATGTTGTCGATTTAACCTCTCCCTACATTGACGCGCGCGCGCGCTGCGACCGGGGCGCGCTGGGGGGGCGCCGGGGCCCGCCGGGAAAACACCCCGGAGGGTTGAACGTTGGAACTCTTCTGGGTTTGTAGGTAGTTTTAGTGAAAACCGGAAGTGACGTCACACACTTGCGCAGACCCACCAAACCACGTCCGAAGGTGAACGCCATTGTTGGGGGAAAAAAAACCCCCCAGTACATCAACACACACAAACAAGTCTAGACATGTACCCAAGGTCACGCCCCATTCACCCCAACCGGAAGTGACGTCACAACCCCCACGTGACCCTCGCAGCAGAATGGATACGACACCCTAGTGTAACCCCCTCACCTAGGCTTCACTTTGATACCTCATACGACCCCATCGGACCATTATTGGCTTCGCTAGCTCCCAACACGGCTATTTTCATACCCTTGGGCCACCGCGCATGCGCAGAAGGCCGCTATGTCAACCCACTAGTCCAGTGAGATGCCCCTTCACGAATGCTTCACTTGGATACCTCATACGACCCCATCGGACCATTATTACCTTCGCTAGCTCCCAACACGGCTATTTTCATACCCTTGGGCCACCGCGCATGCGCAGAATGACGCTATGTCAACCCACTAGTCCAGTGAGATGCCCCTTCACGAATGCTTCACATGGATACCTCATATGACCCCACTGGACCAATAGTGGCTCCCCTAGATCCCGAAACGTCTATTTCCATACCCTTGGGCCACCGCGCATGCGCAGAATGACGCTAGTTCAACCCCACACCCAGCCCATCAGATGCCCCTTCACCTAGGCTTCACTTTGATACCTCACTCGACCCCACTGGACCAGTAGTAACTCCCCTAGCTCCAACACGGCTATTTCCATACCCTTGGGCCACCGCGCATGCGCAGAATGACGCTAGTTCAACCCCACACCCAGCCCATCAGATGCCCCTTCACCTAGGCTTCACATTGATACCTCACTCGACCCCACTGGACCAGTAGTAACTCCCCTAGCTCCAACACGGCTATTTCCATACCCTTGGGCCACACGAGTTGTCTCCCTTGCGTCAGTGTGTGCAGATGGCGCTATGATCGACGCCGTGATGTGGAAAGGGCGTCCCCACACCATCCTGGAGCCGCCATTTTGTTTGTTGATTTTCTGCGGAGATACACGGGACAATAAACGCTCGACCCTAGGGTGGTACAGATGCTAGACTGATCCTATTAACATGGTACAACACCTATAGATTATGTTTATTATTATTATATGGCTTAGAGGTTTTTTTGAGGGTAATATGAGGGGTTTTTCTCCCCGTGACCTCCCCACCGCCTCGTTTGCTCCCTTTTGCCGCCATTTTGGTCCCACCACCACCCACAGGCCGCCATTTTGAACCCACCACCACCTCCCACAGGCCGCCATTTTGAACCCACCACCACCACCCACAGACCGCCATTTTGAACCCACCACCACCACCCACAGCCTCCATTTTGAACCCACCACCACCTCCCACACTTGCACTCAGTGACCCCTGTGACGTCATATGCAAATTTCTGAGGTCAAATTTTACTCGCTTCTGATTGGCTGTCACCTCCTCATTTCCTCCTCAATTATGCAAATTTCTGAGGTCAATGAGACTCAATTTGCTCTTTGTATACTACTACTCTGGATAGTTTAACCGCCTGTGCTCGCAAGTCACCATATCGATCTTACGTGGTTTTCTCTGTCTGGACTTGTTGCATCGCAAGAGGTTATCAGAGTGCTTATTTGTTTCTTCGAAATATGTTTACTTTACGTTCGGGTAATATAGGTATACAAATATAGAATACTGCAGTATTAATTATTGGCTACTCATGGTGTAACTGGTTTGAAGCTACATGTATATATCCAGTATAGCTATGGGCTTGTTTTTATACCCGATGTTTGTACGTTAGGCCTGGGCCGTCATTTGTCAAAATGACGTCTTTCTTTCTGAAGGTGTTTTTCGGCCCATTTTTTGTACCGGTACCGTATTTACACCGATTAACGCAAGATATTTATGGTGAACACCCGCACTCAAAACGTGACTGAGGTACACCATACTTTAGAAAGAGACGTTTGGAAATCCGTTTGAATTAAAGAATACATTTACCACAGCCTGTGACGTCATTTTTAAACTGACATTACCCATTTTGAAGGTGATTTTCGACCCATTTTCGTGTCGTATTTACATCGTATAACGAAAGATATTCAAGGTAAACACCCGCACTCAAAGGGTGACTGAGATGCATTATACTCTAGAAAGAGACGTTTGAAAATCTGTTTGAATTAAAGGATACATTACTTTGATTTTTTAACCGATGATGTGTGAATAGGACCATTCCATTATGGACACGGGAGTTCCCTACCGACGACAATAAGCTGCTGGATGTCGAATCCGCTTGTGTTTGCACTCATGTTTTACTGAGGGCCTCCGCTGTGTCTGCACAGGCTCTCCTCATTTAACTGCTTAACTCCTATGCTATGCTTTGAATGATGATGTGTTGACAACATAGGTAAAAAGATAATAAATATAACATACGGACTCCGTCTGGACCTTGGATGTCTGTATAGTTTAACCATGTGTGTTAATATGATATGGCTGTTACACGGCTTATATGCATGCTGCTTCCAGCGCAGAAATTATTGTATCACAAGAAGTGGTAGAGACAGAGTGCGTTTCCTTTCCGAAGTGTTTCCTTTTTTCACGCTTGTGTAATACTTGTATACAAATATAGAAAACTAAAGTATTACCAGTTGTCCACGGTATATACCTAGGGGTGTTTTTTTATGCAGCGACGTAGTGAAGACGTACATCTCCCGGATGTCTGCAGATCTGACATATGTACGAATGTAGGAATCGTACTTAGGAATCGGACTTACAGATTTTACATTGTGAAAGCAACCGCCATCCACAAATAATTTTCTTTTCGGTAACTCAGAAACCTATAACTCCGTGGCTGAAATTTACTACGAGTTGCCCCTGCCATATCTATATCATGCCCACTACAATTACATTTGTGCGGTTATAAATCGTGTCGTCGTGATGCTCGGGTTATCAGGATTGTAGTCTCTTGTTCCAGCTCATATTGGGACTGTGAACAAGACTTCACACAGAAGTAAGTTCCCAATCCAAATGAGTGCGCGCGCGCATACGAGCCGACTGCATCAGCCAGGGAACCAGACATTGGTTTTGGAGCGTTAAGTGACAAACCGGTTGCCATGAAAACCCATGATATAATCAAATTAAATTGCTGACCAATCAGAGCGCATTTACTATAGATGCGTCGTGATTTTGGCATCTGACCAATCGGTGCGCCTGTTAGACTGCTCCATAGCAGACTGTTATATGTACATATAGTCTGTCCAGGAGACTAATCTGGATTGATTAATAAAATTTCAATACCGTTTGACTATAGAAAAACACCTTTCCTATGACAGTGATTACAACTATTCACATAAAATTAAAAGCTGAATAGTAATTTAATAAATCTGACAAACTCAGAATGAATGCGGAACAGTTTCTGCAAAAGTACATGAAATCATCATCCGCATTGCTCTAAAACATTGTAAAACATTCACAATGGCTTCATAATCGACCTATTATAAAGTAGGGTTTCATTATCAAAGCAGGACATGAGGACGATACCGTTTTGTGAGACGAAACAATCATACAATCAATTTTATAACTCATTGCTACGCGGTTGCAATATACTGTTAGTTCTTAAATAATTGTTCTCAGTTAGCTATACAGACAGTCATATATGAGAACTGAGGGTTGAGGACTGCTTCCACGCCAGTTTTTCCTGATTATTTAATTAATGGCAGACTATGGCTATGTCTATATTTTAACCATCTGTTTAACGATAGCGCCATTGCACAAAACGTGATATTTCCAGACAGAACTTTCATCACATGAAGGTGATGGATGTTGGGGTTTTTTGGTGCGTGGTCATCTACTTTTGGATGTAGGAATAGTTTTTCAATGCGTCACTTGTTTCGAAAAGTTCAGTTCAACGCAGTATATATGTTAAAATCATGGGGTACGTAGACTTGCACATCTGGCTTGGAGAAGAATCTTTGTCCAAAAATGGACCGATTGGGCATTAGGTTCCATTTTCGATAGGCAGTCGTTGTCCACAACGAAAATCCCAATCCTGCAGCTTTGGGATGACAATTGGACGTGGAATAAGCAGCTGCCTTCTACAAGGAATTTCTTACATTCCCATTCCAAGATTTCAAAGACTTTCAGGCAAAGGTATTGAGAAACAAAGGAAATCACTAATGCCCCCCAACCCCCAGGTTATCTTGAAAGTGAATTGATCTCGGGCTCCCAATGGTACAGTATGCATCCAATATGGCCTAATTCTTCCTCAAAACGGGACATATCTTTGACCGCGTTCTCAGAGTTTGGAACCTCTTTAACTGTCGCTGGTAAATCTGAGAGTAGCAGGTATACAATCTGATTAAACGAGAATGCTCTGTCTGTGACGCGTTTTGCTTAGATTCCTTAAAGAGACCCTGTCTTCCCCTCTGTGATTATTACACGGCAGTTAAAGCGACTCCTGTGCCCCTAAAACTGTCAAATTCAGACAATAACCACGGACAGCTCTTATCACGCCGGCTAAAAATGACGTCAATGCACATACTCGGTTACATCTCCATCTGGTGACATCTTACTTTGGAAAGCAGATGTCGTCCTCAAAGAATATTTGTATGACAAATGACTTTTTCATAATGGGTTCATACATGCTGGCTTCGAAGCCGACGTATTACAAAGCAGGATTTAATGATTAAAACAGGAAACAAAGACAATCAGCTTGTGACACGAAGCTCTACTTTGAATCATTCAATCAAATGCTTCACGACTTGGTAACTCTAAATCGTTCTTGAGTATTAACTATAGTTAAAATTATAGGAGGCAAACATACATATCCAAGAATCATGGTTTCTCTGTTTATCTAATTAACGGCCGGCTAATGGTTCTGAATGATGAATTTATTGCCAAAATTCAATGAGAAGCTTATAAACAAACGCGAGAGTGTAAAATTGCAACAATTCAACCATCAGTGTAACGATAGCGCCATTGCGAAAAACGTGATATTGCCAGATATGGCTTGCATCAGAAGAAGTTGATGGATTTGGTGCTTTTTTTCTCATTCATCTGAGTTTTATTGTTTTGGTGGGAAATTTAAGCCGTACGACGTCGGGCATTGCGGGTTAGTTTTTCTGCGTATTTTTGCATTTACCAGGTTTACCTCATGTTGAGGCGTTTACTCCATCAGAGGTCCTCGATGCTCATCCATTGACATCAGGTGATGTATTTCTTCGAGCTGATTTGTCATCACAGCTTCCGAGCTAGCGTATCCAATTCCGCTAAAGCCGGCTGAGATACTAAGGCTACGTCCGAGAATCCACAATATTCTCAGGTCTGAATGTGAGGTGCCGACGGAAGCTTTCCTGTAGAGTCATTTGGTTGCTCTTTATTCGCCAGACGTCGTCAATTTGTCCCACCTCTTGCATATCGCTCCAATGGTGTACGAATATTTGTCAAATCTGTCACTTGCTATGAAAACTACATGCACCTTATGTATATACGTTCGACCCAGGGACGAATTGCCCTGCATGCATCTGTTCGAAGAGGAGTCTGTATCCATATATGGACTGATTAGGCGTTGGGTTTCATTTTCGACAGGCAGTCGTTGTCCACAAAGAATTTCTTCATCTGTAATTTGTATGCCTACATGTTTGGCGTAACCACAAAATAGCGTTTTTTTGTGGATACATCTCTATATAGGATGTGTATCCACATTTCTTTTAAAGCTCAAACGAGATACGTTCGGTCAGTGTAACAATTAGACGCTTGGGAAAATCCCCGTCGTTCACAAAGGCCACCAGCCAGTTTTAACAATGAACCACTTTTTGTCACTTGAGACGATGTTCAACAGGAGAAAACTCGGCATAAAAGGCGGCATAGCGAAACACCGCTAGTCACAACCTTTCGCAATCATATAGGCGCTGAGGATAATTATCTCAGAAATGCCATCTTCTACAAGTCCTATGCACATTCTCATTCAAAAATTCAAAGAAAGTCGATGATGCCTTTTAGGTTATCTTGAAATTGAAGTGACGTCGGGTCCTTAATGTTACAGCAAGCATCCAGTCTAGCGTGGTAATTCCTCAATAGATATAGATCGTTGTCTGAGACGCTTCTTTTTGTTTAGGTTCGTTAAGAAGATATCATGTATTTCATCATCCGATTACTATATCCATCAACACGGAAGCACCCGACTCCCGTTTCCCTAAAACTGTCAAAATTCAGATGATTGCAACTAGCGATTGGCATATCTTATCACACACAGACGAAAAATGTCTTTTGATTGAAATTGTAATTTAAGGGCTGATTTTCATACGGATTCAATGTTTTATTAAATTTCATGATACATTTCTTAGTTCATTTAAGATCTTTACAAGCGCTATATTTAAAAGAAAAATAGAAACAAGAAAAGAGAACAGGAAGATATAAATATGTACGTCAATTAGTTCTTGGTCAGGTTATACTGGTAAATATGTGTTCATTGTTCTGGTCCTAGACTTTCTTTAGAGGACCCAGTACTGTAGAGGACCCAGTACTGTGATGTCCAACATAGGAAAAGAATAACATGCGCAGAGATTGAGCTCCTCGCGCTCAACGAATTTCTTAACTTCGCCCTTGAGAACTGGGCGGGTTCTTCCAGAAATCTGTGCCTGTAACGGTGCTTGGAGTGCGTATCGGGGTACAGGATGGCAGGCTACGTCCTGCATTGCGTGAAAGTCAAAGGATCATATTCTGTATTAATCCTATCTGGCCTGAGCGATTTGGGGTGTACCGCAGCCTGGGGAGGGGCGGAAAGTGCCCCTATATATTTTCGCTATCGCTAAGCCTAGAGGGTTAAAACTTACCACACTATGTCTTTGGGTTAATCTCTACAAGAAAATGTAAAACAAATCCAAGATCGCCGCCATGATGACGTCACCGTGACGTCATTTCCAAAAAGAGCATTTTTTCAACGATTTTTCGGTCAGAATTTTTGAGTTTTATATTTTGTTTTTTTCTTCGCAAAAACTGCATGATAAATTAGTAAATAATAATCTGATATGAAATAAAATAGGTTTCATCCACTTTTCCATACAGAAAAGCAATAATTTTGAAGAAAAACAACGAAAATATCACTTTTCTGGTACCGCACATGGCCGCCATTTGACTTTAGCCATGATCCTATGCTCAGGGGATCCTGCAAATAGCCTTAATATGACCCAAATATGATGATCTAAAAAGTCACGGAGTATCAGCTCTCAATTTTTTGTCGTTCCTGAGATAGGAGCAAACCAACAGGGAGGGGGGCGGGAAGTGACCCACCAGGCCAAGTAGGGTTAAGTAACCGTCAGTTCAGTGGCATCTCAGGCGTGGCGCGGTTGGTCTTGTGTAGGGTTGAGTATTCCATTTACGGACGTTCTCTTCCTGGGCGTACATTTCAGTTTTCGAACATTTGATTGATCAATTCAAATTTTCGTAAAAGAAATCCAGTATTTTCATTGGCCTGTTGAAAATTGGAAGAACATTCAGACAATCATAGACTTTACATATAAAATAAAACGTCGCCAAGAGTTGGAATGTTTCTCTGTCATCCTGTGATTGGTGTCTGCGTTATCCATTTCGATGAATTTGGAATAAAAGTGAATAAGTTTCTGCAAAAACTGTGGATGATCTTTTCACGTTCGTGTTATTCCCACAACCTCAGAATACAGCAACATTTCCATATTTAGATTAATGCTGCTGATATTTAGTGTTATCATCGGCCTACGTTAAATTAGACCTTGATTACGCCAACATCAAACGAAAAGAATTAACTGTTATGAGGCAGAGCTCCAACACTATCTTGATTGAAACAGGCGCTCAAATGCCTCGCCACTTTTTACATTTCTGCCAAAGCTCGGCAACATCTGCAGGTCGAAAGGGGCGAATTAGCTCTACGACATCAACGGACAATTATCGACAACAAAAGAAAAAGAAGGCTTTGATAATAGTTCATATCGGCATCGAGGAAAAGTTTCATTACAACAGGACGTTTGATGTGTATCCCTTCTGGCTATTAGAGCAAAGAAACATTTTCCTTGGTCTTAAATACATTTTCTTGAATGAAGATAGTGTGTGTTCTCTGTCTATTAAGACTTATGTTCCCCGCCAATCCATCCTTTGCTATCCATCAACGGATAGCTGTCGTAGATAAATTGTATACATACTCGAGTTACATTTATCGGTTCAAACAGACCACAGCACCAAACGGCCTTGTTTATTTATTAGTACATGTGTTAGTACAGCGTCTACACCATTTCTTTTGACGTCACACTGACAATACACGAGTTCGCACCAGGATGTGTTAAGGTATATGCATCAGGCTGCATGTAGTAAGTATTCACATGTAAATCACAAGTTGGTCAGTTTTCAATTATGCTATCACGACAGCACAGAGCTTCATCATCGAAAAGTACACGTTTATCAAAATGTAATTTCTAGTCGGTATTCCTGTCAATGATTGAATATCCCTGTCCATAATCGTGATCTTCCGTTCTCGGTCGCATTTTCGCGTCAATATATTTTCTTCATCAACCAGTCGGACAAACTCGAAATGAATGCCGAACAGTTTCTGTAGAAATGCTCTCTTACGTACGTTGAGATCGTTAATTGCATTACCATAAACACAGCAACACTCACAAAACGGCTTTGATATGTTACGGCTTCAAAGTCGACCTATTATGAAGTGGGATTTATTATACAAAGCAGGACACTAAGACAATACAATTTTGTGAGACGAAACTCTAGTTGGAATCATACAATCAAATGCTACACGATTCGATAACTCGCATCTTAGCTTGCTAAGGGCATTTCACGTTCCACTTAGCTCAATGACTTCATTCTCCGTGTATTTCGCCCAATACCAGCTTCCCCAAGCACCATGTCACATGTCCGCTCTATTTGAACGAGCCAATGAAATTATCCGTATTCAAATATTTTGACCTGGGAATCTCAGACGTGAGACATGTCGATTTCACTTAAGTGCTCGAGGCGCAAGATTGTGGGAGACCAAACCGAAGTTGTGCGAATTAGCTTTATTTCTCACTCTAATGGAGCATGCTTCTTTGTTTTTCTTGAGAAAAATCATATTACAAACGGCCTAACATATTTGAAAAAAATAAAATCGGCGGAAAATGATATGATTTTTATTTTGTGATAGGGGCACTTCGAGGCCCACCATGGGATCATTTCAATCGATCGCTTTCTGGAGGTGTGTCTTCGTTTCATGAATGTGATTGCGCCGATGTCGGGTCTCTCGGGACCAATCGGATGTGACCATTTGGGAAACGCCCTAATACACTCATATATCACCCGTTACCGCATGGCTATGAGCAGAAGTTTCTACGTATGATCGTGCCATGCGTTCGGATGATGATAACTCGTTGCCAAATCACAATGGCAGACAATCATATCAAGCTTTTCGTGTTGATCTAATTAATGGCCGATTAATGATTCTGGGCGATGAGTTGTTGTCAAAATGCAATAAAAATGTCATCAATAAACGCGAGGGTTTAAAATGGCCACATCTATAATTAAACTATCTACATGTATGTAACGTTAGCGCCATTGCGCAAAATGTGATATTTCCAGACAGGACTTGCATCACTGTAGAAGTTGATGGATGTCTTTATTTCGAGCTCATCTAATTTTGGGTGTACGAAAAGGTTTCCAGTGTGTCACTTGTTTCGAAAAATGCCGTTTTACGCTATATATACGTTTATGATGATGCATTCTGGGTGTCGAGTTCTTCTCAAACTGCAATGAAAAGATCAACAATAAACGCGAGAGCTAAATATGTTCACATCTATAGTTTAACCATCTATGTAACCATAGCGACATTGCGCAAAACGTGGTATTTCCAGACAGGACTTGCATCACTAGAAGTTGATGGATGTCGTCTTTATTTCGCGATCTGCTAATTTTGGATGTACGAAAAGGTTTCCAGTGTGTTACTTGTTTCGAAAAGTGCCATTGATGCTGTATGTATACGTTTACACCATGCGATTCGTTGACTTATATGTACCTGATACACCCAGGTGTGCCTGAAGTGGAGTCTGTGCCCACTTATGGATCGATTGGGTGTAAGGGTTCCATTTTGACAGGCAGTCCTTGTCCACGACGAGTTCGGTAAATGAATCATATTGTGGACAAAAGCCGTTCACCACAACGAATTTTGTGCATTCCCATTTTTTCAAGAGTTCCAGCAATTTCAGGCAAAGCTTTTGAGAAACAACGAAAATCACAAACGTCTCCCATGTTATCTTGAAAGTACATTGACATTGAACTGCCAGTGTTGCAGTATGCATCCAATCTGGTCTGATTCTTCTTTAAAACTGGACATACATATGTCTACATTCTCCAACTGTCACAGTTTGTAACCCCTTCAATTGTTGTTGATATATCTGAGAGTAGGATACAATCTGGTTACCTGAGAATGCTCTGTCTGCTTATATTTGATAAGAAGACCTGTCTTTTTCTCTCCGATTAGTGCACGGTAGTTGACGCGACTCCCGCGCCCGTAAAACTGTCACAATTGCAAATAGCGACTGACAGCTTTTATCGCATAGTCTACACATGAGGACATTATGCATACCATCTGACGCCACAAAGGTATCATAAAGCAGAAATTGATGAAAATTACAGGAAACGGAAACGGCTTGGAAAAAAACTGATGACCCATCACACTTTCTGGTGATGATGCCTGGTCATCACTATTTGAAAGTGATGAAAAGTGTGATGGCTCATGTCATCACACTTTTATAGTGATGCCCAGGCCTCGTCACCATAAGAAGGTGATGGGCTAAAATTTTCACTCACTGCTGATCACAAATTAGGTATAAGGTGAAGGCTCTAACTTATAACCTTTTTGGGGTGATGCTGTCATCACATTTTCGGGGTGATGCTTTTATCACCTTTCGGGGTGATGCAGTCATTACCTTTTGGGGGTGATAGCTAGCATTTCTTTTCTCTCACTGTGAAGACAATACAATTTTGTGACACGAAGCTGTAGTTGAATCTTTCAATCAGATGCTACACGATTTAAAATCATAGGAGGCCTACGCTCATATCTAAGACTCATGGCTGCTTTCACGTCGACTTTCCATGTTTCTCTAATTAACGGCCGGATAATGATTCTGGGTGATAAGTATGTTGCCAAATTGCAGTGAGAAGATCTTAAATAAACGCGCGAGCTTAAAATGGCCACATCTATAGTTTAACCATCTGTGTAACGATAGCGCCATTGTGCAAATCATCTTATTTCCAGACAGAACTCGCATCATAAGAAGTTGATGGATGTGGTGTTTTTCGTTTATTAGTATTTTTGTGTTATCATTTGAGTTTGGTATAGGAATAGTCCGTTTTGAAAAGTACCGTATGACGCTGTATATACGTTCAACCCAGGGACACACTGCCCTGCATGTATTTGTTTGAGGAGGAGTCTGTGTCCATATATGGATTGATTAGGCGCTCGTTCACACTTTCCACAGGTAGCCCTGGTCATCGCCCACGAAGCATCTCCTTGTCACTAATTTGCATGCTTACATGTTTAATGTGCATTCGGTCAATATAACAGTTACATGCTTGGTCAAATCACTATCATCCTCAAAGGTCTTCGGCCAATTTAACAACGAACCACTTTTTGTCGCTTGGGACGCTGTTCAGCAGGAGAGAACGGCATAAACGGCAGCGAAACACTCCACTAGCCACAACGTTTCCCCAACATATAGGCGCCGATGATAAATATCTCACAAGTGCCATTTTCTACAAGTCATATGCGCATTCTCACTCAAAAATGTAAAGAAAGTCGATAATGCGCTAGTGACCTCGGGCCTTCAATGTTAGAGCAAGCATCTAATTTGGTCTGGTAATTCCTCAATAGACATGGATTATTACACCCATCAACACAGCAACGCGCGAATCCCGTGCCCCTAAAACCTGTCAAATTTAGATGATTGCACCTCCCATCACACATACTTCAAACCTCGTCACGGCGCATGTTGGGTTATACAACGCCACCTGGCGACGTAAAGAAGTCCATTGGATGTGAGAACAGTACATCAAAGCGTACATTCCAGTTTTGGAACATTTGATTGGTAAATTCAAAGAAATCCAGTATTTTCACTGGCCTGATGGGAATTGGAAGAACATTCTGACAATCATAGACAACGTATAATTAAGACGTCGCCAAGCGTTGGATGTTTCTCAGTCATTTTCTGATTGGTGTCTGTGTTATCTATTTCGATGAATTTGGAATAAAAGTGAATTAGTTTGTGTAAAAACTTTTGATGATCTTTGATTGTAATTTTCACATTCACACGCTCTTGCTATTCCAGCATCCTCACAATACAGCAACATTCAAATGTTTAAGTTGATGCTGCTGATATGTCTTTTAGCACTGACGTATGTTAAATTAGAATTTGATCACGCCAACATCAAAGGAAAAGAATTAGTTGTTGTGAGGCAGAGCTCCTTGATTGAAACAGGTGCTCAAATGCATCGCCACTTATCACATTTCTGCCAAAGCTCGGTATATCTGCCAGAAATGAAAAAGAGGGCTTTGATAATAGTTTATATCATCATCGAGGAAAAGTGTCATTGCAACAGGCCATTGGAAGTGTATCCCTATCTGGCTTTTACAGAAGAGAAACATGTTTCTTGACAATCCAGATTGTGTGCGTTCTTTGTCTATTAAGACTTATGTTCCCCGCCAATCCATCCTTTGCTGTCCATCAGCGGTTCGAGACCTGATAGCTGTCGGAGATAAATTGTATACATACTCGAGTTGCCGTTATTGATTCAAACAGACCACAGCACCAAACGGCCTTGTTTATTTGTCAGTACACGTTTATCAAAATGTAATTTCTAGTCTGTATTCCTGGCAATAACTGAACGCCCCTGTCCATACTGGTAATCTGCCATGTTCGGTCGCATTTTCGCATCAATGTCTTTTCTTCATCGACCAGTCTGACAAACTGGAAATAAATGTCGAACAGTTGTTCTTACTACACATGAAAAAAAAATATATAAGGAATATTCCCTGATTATTACACCAGCGGAATATTCCTTAAAATTCAACAAGGAATATTCCGTAGCATGTTATGGAATTTTCTTAACATGGTGGGGAATATTCCTTAGTCATGTTAAGGAATATTCCGCTGGTGTAATAGTCGGGGAATATTTTATTTCTGTGTAACGTTGATTGACATCGTCAATCGCATTGTTCTAAACACGGCTACTCTCACTCACAAGACGGCTCTGATATATTATGGCTCAAAGTCGACGTATTATGAAGTAGGATTTGATTAGCAAACCAGGACAGGAAGACAATACAATTTGGTGAGGCGAAGCTCTAGTTTAGGTCATACAATCAAATGCTACACGATTTGATTGGAGCGATATGTAATAGGTCGGAAAAATTGACGTCTGACGACTAAAGAGCAACCATATGACTCTACAGGAAAGCATCTCTCGGTACCTCACATTCAGACCCGAGAATACGGTGAACTCTCGGACGTAGCCTTAGTATCTCAGCCGCACTTTGATTGCAGGTGTTCATATGGAGACTATGAAGTATCCACACGGCCCCTAGCACCGGCTTAAGCGGAATTAGATACGCTAACTCGAGAGCTGTGATGACAGATCAGCTCAAACAACTCATCTGATGTTAATGGATGAGCATCGTGACGTCTGATAGAGTAAACGCCTCAACATGGGGTAACCTGGTTACTGCAAGAATACCCAGAGAAACTAAAATGTAATGCCCGACGTTGTACGGCTTAAGTTTCCCACCAAAACACTAACTCATTGCCACGTAGCTGCAATATGGTAAATAATATTTCTCGGTTAGCTATGGTTAAAATCATATTGGCAGACAATCATATCAACCGATGGGCCTGCTTTTGCGCCAGCTTTTCCTGTTGATCTAAGTAATGGCCGATTGATGATTCTGAGCGAGGAGTTGTTGTTAAACCTCAATGAAAAGATCATCAATAAACACGAGAGCTAACAATGGCCACATCTATTTAATCATCTGTGTAATGATTGCAGCATTGCGCAAAACGTGGTATTTCCAGACAAGACTTTCATCACAAGACGTTGATGGGTGTAATTTTTATTTCGTGGTCATCTATTTTTGAGTGAACGAATAGTTTTCTAGTCACTTGTATCGAAAAGAACCGTTTGACGTTGTATATACGTTTACACCCTGCGATTCGTTGACTTCTGTGTACCTGGTATATCTGGCTTTGTTCCAGGTGGAGTGTGTATCCATATATACATCGATTAGGCGTTAGGTGCAGTTGTGGACAGGTAGCAATTGCCCACAACACAAATCCTGTAGCTTTGAGAGAAGTTCAGTCAATGCAACAATTGGACGTGAAATCATACACTGTGGATAAGCAGCTGTCCTCTACAACGAATTTCTAGCATTCCCATTCCAAGATTTCCAAGACATTCAGATAAAGTTATTGAGAAACAAAGGAAATCACTGATATCTCCCAGGTTATCTTGAACGCGCATTGGCGTCGGACTACCAATGTTACACTATGCATCCATACTGGCCTCATTCTTCTTCAAAACGGGACATATCTTTGTCTGCATTGTCCAACTGTCAGAATCTGTAACCTCTTCAGCTGTCGTTGGTGTACTTGACAGTAGGATACAATCCGATTACCTGAGAATGCCCTGTTTCTGTTTTTGCGTCTTTTCCCCTCCGATTATTGCACGATAATTGACGCGACTCACACACCAGTAAAACTGTCACATCCAGACAATTGCAAATAGCGACTGACAGCTCTTATCGCATAGACTACAAATGATGACACAACGCATACCCGGTTACATCGCCATATGACGTCGTAAAGGTGACATTTGATTGTGATAGCCTACCTTGGATAAGCAGTTGTCTAAAACGAATATTTTTGGACATTGGTAATATTCTCATAACGGCTTTTACATGAAATGGTTTCGAAGTCGTCGCATTACAAAGCAGGAATTGATGAAAATTACAAGAAACCATGACCCATCACTTGTTTATGGCCTGGTCATCACCATTTAAAAGTGATGAAAAAGTGTGACGGCTCAGATCGTCGCCCGTTTATGATGATGACCAGGCCTCGTCACCCTAGAAAGATGATGTTCTAAAATTTGCACTCATTGCTGATCACCCTTTAGGGTGATGGTTCTAACTGATCACCTGTTTGGGGTGATGGTTCTAACTGATCACCTGTGTGGGGTGATGCTGTCATCATCTTTTTGGGGTGATAGCTATCACAGTAGACAGTAGACGATACAATTTTGTGACACGAAGCTCTAGTTTGAATCATGCAATCAAATGCGATTTGATAACTCCAAATCGTTCTTGGTTATTAACTAGAGTTAAAATCCTAGGAAGCAGACGCTCATATCTAAAGACTCACTGCTGCTTTCACGACGGCTTTCCATGTTTATCTAATTAACGGTCGGATAATGATTCTAAATGATGAGTTTGTTATCAAAATGCAGTGAGAAAATCATAAATAAACGCGAGAGCTTAAAATGGCCATATCTATCGTTTAACCATCTGTGTAACGATAGCGCCATTGCGCAAAACGTGGTATTTCGAGGCAGGACTTAAATCACAAGAAGTTGATGGATGTGGTACTTTTTCTCAGTTACCTGAGTTTGGTGTACGAACAGTTGTCCGATGTGTCACTTAAAGTACAGTATGACGCTGCATATACGTTCGACCCAGGGAAATATTGACTCGCATGCATCTGTTTGAGGAGTCGGTTATGGATTGATTAGGCGCTGGGCTCCATTTTCGGCATGCAGTCATTGTCCACAAATACTTTCTGCATCTGTAATTTGTATGTCAACATGTATGAGATGCGTTCGGTCAATGTAACAGTTAGACACTTGGATAAATCACCGTCATCCACAGTCCATCAGACAGTTTTGACAATGAAACACTTTTTATCCCTTGGAACGTTGTTCAAGAACTCGGCATAAACTGCAGCATAGCGAAACACCGCTAGCCATAACGTTTTCGCAATGATATAGGCGCTGATGATAATTATCTCAGAAATGCCATATTCTACAAGTCTGAGCACATGTACATTCTCATTCACAAATTCAAAGAGAATTCATACTGCCGTCGGAGCCTCAACATTAAAACACGGATCCAATCTGGCCTGATCATTCCTCAAAAGAGACATATCGTTGTCTGTGACGCTTTTGTGTTAGTTTGAAAGATAAAATATATTTCATCATTCGATTATTACATCCACCAACACGGCAACACGCGACTCTCGTGTCCCTAAAACTGTTAAATGTAGAAGATTGCAATTAACGATTGACGCCTCTTATCACGTAGACTACAAATTACGTCACTGCGCATACTGGGTTATATAACGCCAACTGAATCTAAAGACATCAGGGCATAGGGCCTCCTTTTCAGTGTTGGAAAATTTAATTGGTCAATTCAAATTTTCGTTAAGAAATCCAATATTTGTATTGGCCTGTGAAAGAACCTCCCGCCAATCATAGAATTTACGCATAAATTAAAGCGTCGCCAAGAGTTGCAATATCTCTCAGTCTGTGATTGGTGTCTGCGTTATCTATTTCAATGAATTTAGAATGAAAGTGAATCAGTTTCTGCAAAACTCTTGATGATCTTCAATTGTAATTGTTAGTTTTCACGTCCATTCTCTTTCCATAACCTCAGAACACAGCAACATTCAAATATTTAGGTTGATGCTGCTGACATTTCTTTTTATCACTGCTATATGTTAACGCTGTCTGGCCTGGACTTTTTGGGACCTGTCCAGACCTTGGGTAGCGATTTCGGCACCCCCTCTCACTAATTATTTATCTTACCCCTTAAGCTAGAGGGCTGAAACTCTACCGGAAAATGTAAAGAATGACAAGTTGGTCATTCTGCTGATGTCACAGTGACGTTATTTTAAAAAAAAAATTGTCGATTTTTCTGTCAGATTTTTAGAATTTTTTATTTGTGTAATTTCTCCGAAAAAAATGCATGATGAATTAGTAAATATTAATCTAGTCTCAAATGAAATAGTTCTTCCCCAATTTTTCTCGCTGAAACCAGTAATTTTGAATAGAAATGCCAAAAACTTCACATTTCTGGTAATTCTGGTAACGCATGGCCGCCATTTTGTATTTACCCATGATCCTCTGCTCGAGGGGTTATGCAAATAGCGAAGAAAGTTTGGTAGGTAGGGTTAAATTAGAACTTCATTACTCCAACATCAAACGAAAACCATCAGCTGTTGTGAGGCAGAGCTCCGATATTATCTCGATGGAAACAGGCGCTCAAATGCATCGCCACACATTCACATTTCTGCCAAAGCCCGGCAACATCTGCAGCTCGACGGGGTCGAATAGTTCGACGACAACAACGGAAGATTATCGCCAAAACATGAAGAAGAGGGCTCTCACAATAGTTTATATCAGCATCGAGGAAAAATTTCGTTACAACAGGCCATTGAATGTTTATCCCTTCTGGCTTTTACAGAAGAGAAACATCTCTGTTGGTCTTAAGACATTTTCTTGATAATCAATGTACTAGTGTGTTCTCTGTCTATTAAGACGAATAGCTCTTTACACGACAACAGCGGATAATTATCGACAAGAAATGAAAAATAACCCTTTGATAATAGTTTATATCAACGAGGGAAAAGTTTTATTACAACGGACCATTGGATGTGTTCCCCTTCTGGCTATTAGAGAAGATGAAAGAGAAACATTTTTTCTTGGTCTTAGAGACATGTTCTTCATAATCTCATAATCAAGACAGTAGCGTGCTCTCTGTCTATTGAGGCGTATGTTCCCCGCCAATCCATCCTTTGCTGTCCGTCAGCGGGTCGAGACATGATAGCTGTCGAGATACTCGAGTTATCGTTATTGGTTCAAACACACCACAGCACCAAACGGCCTTGTATATTTGTTAGTAAACGTGTTAGTACAGCGTCTACACGACTTCTTTTGACGTCACACTGACAATGCACGAATTCACATCGGGCTGTGTTACGGTACATGTGTCAGACTGCATGTAATCAGTATTCACATGTAAATCACAAGTTGGTCAGTTTTCAATTATAAATTATATATATTATCACGACCGACAGCAGGAAGCTCTTGTTGGGGGATCTTTATCATCGAAAAGTATACACGTTTATCAAAATGTAATTTCTAGTCGGTATTCCTGTCAATGATTGAATGTCGCTGCCCCCATCTTCCCAATCTTCCATGCTCGGCCGCATTTTCGCATCAACGTCTTTCCTTCGTCAACCAGTCTGACAAACTCGAAATGAATGCCGAACAGTTTCTGCAGATATGCTCTTTTGTACGTTGATTAAGATCTTCATGTGATCTAAACACAGCAACACTCACAAACCGGCTTTGATATATTATGGCTTTGAAGTCGACGTATTATGCAGTAGGATTTTATTATCAAAGCAGGACACTAAGACAATACAATTTTGTGAGATGAAGCTCTAATTGGAATCATACATCAAATGCTACACGATTTGATAACTCATTGCCACGTAGCTGCAATATGGTGAATAATCGTTCTTGATTAAGGCACATGTATCACGCTGCATTAAATAAGTTTTCGCGTGTAATTACAACGCATATAAAGGAAGTGGGAAGAGGTGCCGACTTACTGACAGAGTCACATGACCCCACAGTATAGTCTTCTGGTTAACCAATTTTAAAGTACATACCAAGAATCTAACGATTCGTGATATGTGTTGTTTCTCAGCAACGCTTCCGTTGTACCTGTTCATGTGGTATCTTGGATGACATGACCACACGGCCTCTAGCACCGGTATAAGGTGTATTAGATACAAATCTAGAGAGCCATGATGGAAATGCTCTGACAACTCGTATATTGGCAATTGGTGAGTTGTATCACTGTGACAACTCGCACACTGGGGACTGGTGAGCTGTATCGTCGTCAGTTGAAAATGGCGGCATTTAACACAAAAGACTAGTCTGTAAGGCCCGATGTCGACCCAGCATCAACTTCCCACAATGCCAACATATATCAAAGACCAAAATTTCTGTACAGGGGGCGGGCTTCGGGGACGAAACGTCCACCAGCAGAATCTCGCCATACACAGGCAAAAATTACAACGCATATAAGGGAAGTGGGAAGAGGTGCCGAGATACTGACAGAGTCACATGACCCCACAGTATAGTCTTCTGGTTAACCAGTTCTAAAGCACCTACCAAGAATCTAACGATTCGTAATATGTGTTGTATTTCAGGCACGCTTCCATTGTACCTGTTCATGTGGCAACTTGGATGACATGACCACACGGCCCCTAGCATCGACATAAGCGGTATAAGATACAAATCTAGAGAGCCATGATGGAAATGCTCTGACAACTCGTATATTGGCAATTGGTGAGTTGTATCGCTGTGACAACTCGCACACTGGGGACTGGTGAGCTGTATCGTCGTCAGATAAAAATGACGGCATTTAACACAAAAGACTAGTCTGTAAGGCCCGATGTCGACACAGCATAAACTTCCCACAATGTCAACATATATCAAAGACCAAAATGTCTGTACAGGGGGCGGGCCTCGGAGAATAAACGTCCACCAGCAGAATCTCGCCATATACAGGCAAAAATTACAACGCATATAAGGGAAGCGGTGCCGACATACTGCCAGAGTCACATGACCCCACAGTATAGTCTTCTGGTTAACCAATTCTAAAGCTCATACCAAGAATCTAACGATTCGTGATATGTGTTGTATCTCAGGCACGCTTCCATTGTACCTGTTCATGTGGCAACTTGGATGACATGACCACACGACCCCTAGCACCGGCATAAGTGGTATAAGATACAAATCTAGAGAGCCATGACGGGAATGCTCTGACAACTCGTATATTGACAATTGGTGAGTTGTATCGCTGTGACAACTCGCACACTAGGGACTGGTGAGCTGTATCGTGGTCAAATGAAAATGACGGCATTTAACACAAAAGACTAGTCTGTAAGGCCTGATGTCGACCCAGCATCAACTTCCCACAATGCCAACATATATCAAAGACCAGAAGGTCTGTACAGGGGGGCGGGCCTCGGGGATGAATCACAAGTTGTTCAGTTTTCAATTATGCTATCAGGACAGCAGGGAGGTCTTTTTAGGGGATATTTATCATCGAAGAGTACACGTTTATTGAAATGTAATTTCCAGTCGGTATTCCTGTCAATGATTGAATGTTCCTGTCACTAATCGCAATCCTCCATGCTCGGTCGCATTTTCGCATTAAAGTCGTTCCTTACTCAACCAGCCTGACAAACTCGGAATGAATGCCGAACAGTTCCTGCAGAAATGCTTTGTTACGTGCGTTGATTGAGATCGTCATTCGCATTGCTCTAAACACAGCAACACTCGCAAAACGGCTTTGATATATCATGGCTTCGAAGTCGACGTATTATGCAGTAGAATTTTATTATCAGGACACTGAGACAATACAATTTTGTGAGACGAAGCTCTAGTTGGAATCATACATCAAATGCTACACGATTTGATAACTCATTGCCACGTAGCTGCAATATGGTGAATAATCCTTCTTGGTTAGCTATGGTTAAATCATAGTGGCAGACAATCATATCAAGAGATGAGAGCTGCTTTCATCACGCCATCTGTTCCTGTTGCTTTAATTAATGGCAGATTAATGGTTCTGGGTAACGAGTCGTTGTCAAACTGCAATGAAAAGATAATCAATAAACGCGAGAGCTAAAAATGGCCATATATATAGTTTAACCATCTGTGTAACTGTAGCGCCATTGTGCAAAACTCATCATAAGGAGTTGAGGGATGTCGTCTTTATTTCGCGGTCATCTAATTTTGGGTATAGGAAAAGTTTTTCAGTGAGTCACTTGTTTCACAAAGTGTCGTTTGGTGCTGTATATACGTTTATACCATGCGATTCATTGACTTATATGTTCCTGATACATCTGGGTGTGTTTGAAGTGGAGTCTGCATCCATATATGGATCGTATAGGCGTTAGATTCCATTTGTGACAGGCAGTCATTGTTCACGACGAGTTCGGTCAATGTAACAAATGGACGTGAAATCATATTGTGGATAAGCAACCGTCCTCTACAACGAATTTCGAGCATTCCCATTTCAAGAGTTTCAGGAATCTCAGACAAAGCTTTTGAGAAACAACGGAAATCACAAATGCCTCCCAGGTTATCTTGAAAGTGCATTGACATAGAAATCCCAGTGTTACACTATGCATCCAATCTCGTCTGATTCTTCCATAAAACCGGACATACATTTGTCTACATTCTCCAACTGTCACAGTTTGTAACCTCTTCAGCTGTTGTTGGTATATCTGAGAGTAGGATACAATCTGATTACCTGAGAATGCTCTGTCTGCTTATGTTCATACGAAGTAGGCTATAGATTGCATATTGTCCGGTAATGAGTCAGTTAGTCAGTCAGTCCATCCGAATCCCTTCGTCGTAAAATAAGGAGAACCGTTGACATTAGAACCTTGTTTTTTGGACTGAAGTTGCATTAGGGGACTCTTACCAACAAGTTCTGAGCTGACCTACTTTTGATGAAAATTTCTGGTGATTTTTGATGAAAATCACTGGTGATTTTGACTTAAGCAGTGCCCATCTTAATATAGGCAGGATTTCAACTGGGGATGGGGATTTCCAAGAGTCTAGTCCGCGTCGGAGTCATAATGCCTGCCCTACTTCGTAGGTCCTGTGACGTTAGTCACACTGCTCATGTTTGATAAAGAGACCTGTCTTTTTCTCCCCGATTATTGCACGGTAGTTGACGCGACTTCCGCGTCCGCAAAACTGTCACAATTGCAAATAGCGACTGACAACTCTTATCGCACAGACTACAAATGACGACACTACGCATACCCGGTTACATCGCCATCTGACGTGGTAAAGGTGTCCTTGGATAAGCATTTGTCTGCAACGAATAATTTTTGACACTGGTATATTCTCATAACGCCTTTTACATAAAATGGTTTCGAAGTCGGCGCATTATAAAGCAGCAATTGATGAAAATTACAAAAAAACGAAAACAGTCAGAAAACGGTGATGACCCATCACATTTTTATGGTGATGATGCCTGGTCATCGCCATTTAAAGGTGATGAAAAAGTATGACGGCTCAGGTCGCCACCCGTTTATGGTGATGACCAGGTCTCGTCACCCTACAAAGATTATGTTCTAAAATTAGCACTCATTGCTGATCACCCTTTAGGGTGATGGTTTCTAACTGATCACCTTTTTGGGGTGATGCTGTCATCATCTTTAGGGGGTGATGGCTGTCACCGTTTTTCTCCTTGTGTAGACGATACAATTTTGTGACACGAAGCTCTAGTTTCAATCATGCAATCAAATGCTACACGATTTGATAACTCCAAATCGTTCTTGGTTATTAACTAGAGTTAAAATCCTAAGAAGCAGACGCTCATATCTAAAGACTCACTGCTGCTTTCACGACGGCTTTCCATGTTTATCTAATTAACGGTCTGATAATGATTCTAAATGATGAGTTTGTTGTCAAAATGCAGTGAGAAAATCATAAATAAACGCGAGAGCTTAAAATGGCCATATCTATAGTTTAACCGTCTGTGTAACGATAACGGCATTGCGCAACACGAGATATTGCCAAGCATGACTTAAATCACAAGAAGTTGATGGATGTGGTACTTTTTTTCTCAGTCATCTGAGTTTGGTGTACGATCAGTTGTCCGATGTGTCACTTACTTGAAAAGTAAAGTATGACGCTGCATATACGTTCGACCCATGCAGGGAAATGTTGACTCACATGTATCTGTTTGAGGAGGAGTCGGTATCCATATATAGCTTGATTAGGCGCTGGGCTCCATTTTCGACATGAAGTCATTGTCTACAAATAATTTTTTCATCTGTAATTTGTCTGTCAGCATGTTTGAGATGTGTTTGGTCAATGTAACAGTTAGGCGCTTGGATAAATCACCGTCATCCACAGGCCATCAGCCAGTTTTGACAATGAAACTTTTTGTCCCTTGGGACGTTGTTCAAGAACTCGGCATAAACTGCAGCATAGCATAATAATTATCTCAGAAATGCCATCTTCTACAAGTCTGTGCACATGTATATGTACATTCTCATTCAAAAATTCAAAGAGAATCGATACTGCCGTCGGGGCCTCAACATTAAAACACGGGTCCAATCTGGCCTGATCATTCCTCAAAAGAGACAGATCGTTGTCTGTGACGCTTTTTTGTTAGTTTAAAAGATACAATGTATTTCATCATTCGATTATTACACCCACCAAGACGGCAACACGCGACTCCCGTGTCCCTAAAACTGTCAAATTTAGATGATTGCAATTAACGATTGACACCTCTTATCACGTAGACTACAAATTACGTCACTGTGCATACTGGGTTATACAACGCCACAAGGCATCAAGGCATAGGGCCTCCTTTCCAGTTTTGGAAAATTTAATAGGTCAATTCAAATTTTCGTTAAAAAATCCAGTATTTTTATTGGCCTGTGAAAGAAGCTCCCGCCAATCATATAATGTAGGTATAAATTAAAAAATTAAAAAGAGTTGAAATATCTCTCTGTCTGTGATTGGGGACTGCGTTGTCTATTTCAATGAATTTTGAATGAAAGTGAATTAAACTTTTGATGATCTTCAATTGCAATTGTTATTTTTCACGTCCATTCTATTGCCATAACCTCGGAACATTCAAATATTTAGGTTGATGCTGCTGATATTTCTTTTTATCACCGCTCTATGTTAACGCTATCTGACATGGACTTTTTGGACCTGCCCAGACCTTGGAGGGTTTCTTTTCTTTTTTCTTTTTCTCACTGAAACCAGTAATTTTGAATAGAAATGCCAAAAACTTCACATTTCAGGAACCGCATGGCCGCCATTTTGTATTTACTCGTGATCCTCTGCTCGAGGGGTTATGCAAATAGTGAAGAAAGTTTGGTAGGTAGGGATAAATTAGAATTTCATCACTCCAACATCAAACGAAAACCATTAGCTGTTGTGGGGCAGAGCTTCGATATTATCTCGATGGAAACAGGCGCTCAAATGCATCGCCACACATACACATTTCTGCCAAAGCCCGCCAACATCTGCAGGTCGACGTGGTCGAATAGTTCTACGACAACAACGAATGATTATCGACAAAAAATAAAGAAGAGGGCTTTGATAATAGTTTATATCAGAATCGAGGAAAAGTTTCATTACAACTGGCCATTGGATGTGTATCCATTCTGGCTTTTTACAGAAGAGAAACATCTTTGTTGGTCGTAAAGACATTTTCTTGATAATCAATGTACTAGTGTGTTCTCTGTCTATTAAGACTTACAGGTTCCTCGCCAATCCATCCTTTGCTGTCCATCAGCGGGTCGAGACATGACAGCTGTTGATATAAATTGTATACATACTCGAGTTACCGTTATTGGTTCAAACAGACCACAGCACCAAACGACCTTGTTTATTTGTTAGTACATGTGTTAGTACAGCGTCTACACGACTTCTTTTGACGTCACACTGACAATGCGCGATTCACACCGGCATGTGTTAAGGTATATGAATCAGGCTGCAATTAATAAGTATTCACATGTAAATCACAAGTTGGTCAGTTTTCAATTATGTTTTCACGACAGCGGGGGGAACTCTTGTTAGGAGATTTTCATCATCGAAATGTACACGTTTATCAAAATGTAATTTCTAGTCGGTATTCCTGTCAATGATTGAATATCCCTGTCCATAATCGTAATCTTCCCTTCCCGGTCACATTTTCGCGTCAATGTCTTTTCTTCATCAACCAGTTTGACAAATTCGAAATGTATGCGGAACAGTTCCTGCAGAAATGCTTTCTTACGTAAATGTACGTTGATTAAGATCGTCATTCGCATTGCTCTAAACACAGCAACATTCGCAAAAACGGCTTTGATATATCATGGCTTCGAAGTCGACGTATTATGCAGTAGAATTGTATTATCAAGACACTAAGACAATACAATTTTGTGAGATGAAGCTCTAGTTGGAATCATACATCAAATGCTACACGATTTGATAACTCATTGTCACGTGGCTGCAATATGGTGAATAATCGTTCTTGGTTAGCTATGGTTAAAATCATAGTGGTAGACAATCATATCAAGAGACGAGGGCTGCTTTCATCACGCCAACTTTTCCTGTTGCTCTAATTAATGGCAGATTCTGGGTAATGAGTCGTTGCCAAACTGCAATGAAAAGATCATCAATAAACGCGAGAGCTAAAAATGGCCACATCTATATTTTAACCATCTGTGTAACGATAGCGACATTGCGTAAAACGTGATATATCAAGACAGGACTTTCATCACAAGAAGTTGATAGCTTTCTTTTTTTATTTCGTGGTCATCTAATTTTGAGTCCACGAAAAGGTTTCCAGTGCGTCACTTGTTTCGAAAAGTGCCATTTGATGCTGTATATACGTTTATACCACGCGATTCGATATGTACCTGATACATCCGGGTGTTCTAGTGTTACAGTAAGCATCCAATCTGGTCTGACTCTCCTCAATACGGGACATATCTTTGTCTACATTCTCCAACTGTCAGAGTGTGTAACCTCTTTATCTCTCGTTGATATACCTGACAGTAGGATACAATTTGATTACCTGAGAATGCTCTGTCTGTGGCATGTTTTTGCTTATATTTGATAAAGAGACCCTGTCTTCTCCCCTCCGATTATTGTGTGGCAGTTAACACAACTCCAACACCCATAAAACTGTCAAATTCAGACAATTGCGAATAGCGATTGACAGCTCTTATCGCGCAGACTACAAATGACGACAATGCGCACACTCGATTACATCGCCATCTGGCGACCCAAAGGTGTCCTTTGGATGTTATAGCATACCTTGAATAAGCAGTTGTCGTCTACAACGAATATTTGTCTGACACTGGTAATATTCTCATACGTCTTTCACCTATAATGGTTTCGCAGTCGGTGCATTGCAAAACACGAATTGCTGAAAATTACAAGAAACGAAAACAAGAAAGAAGGCGATGGCCCATCACATTTTATGGTGATGATGCCATGTCATCTCAATTTAAAGGGGATGAAAAAGTGTAATGGCTCATGTCGAGGATCAGGGCTCGTCACCCTAAAAATGTGATGTTCTAAAATTTGCAACCATAGTTGATCACCCTATATTCACTCTATAGGGTGATGGTGGAATAAGGTGATGACTCTAACTGGTCGCCTTCTTGAGGTGATGCTGTCATCAACTCTTTTGGGTGATAGATATCACCTTTTAAATCATGCAATCAAGTGCTATACGATTTGGTATCTCTAAATCGTTCTTGGTTATTAACTTCTTATTAAAATCCAAGAAGGCGGAAGCTCATATCTAAGACTCACGACTGCTTTCACGGTTTATCTAATTCAGGGCCGGATAATGAGATAATAATTCTGAATGATGATTTTGTTGTCAAAATGCAGTGAGAAAATCATAAATAAACTAGAGAGCTTAAAATGGCCACATCTATAGTTTAACCATCTGTGTAACGATACGCTATTGCTCAAAACGCGGTATTTCTGGATATGACTTGCATCACAAGAAGTTGATGGATGTGGAGTTTTTTGGGGGGTTTTCGTGGTCATCTGCGTTTGGTGTACGAGTTGTTTTCCGGTGTGTCACGTGGTTTCAAAAGTACCGTATGACGCTGTAGATACGTTCGACCGAGGTTACATTGACCTTCATGTATCTGTGTGAGAAGAAGTCTTTGTCCATATAAAATTAGGCTCTGAGTTACACTTTTCACAGGCAGCCATCGTCCACAAAGAATTTTCTCGTCACCAATTAGCTTGCTTACATGTTTGCGATGCGTTCGGCCAATGTAACAGCTACACGCTTAGGCCAATCGCTGTCATTCTCAAAGTTCATCAGCCAGTTTAACAATGAACCAATTTTTGTGGGTGGTATGCTGTTTAACATGTTAGAACGACATAAACGGCAGCGAAACACACCGCTAGCCACAACGTTCCCCAAACAAAAAGTTTGATGATGATTATCTTGTAAAATGTCATCTTCTACAAGTCATACTTGCATTCTCATTCAAAGAATTCAAAACAAATATCGACAATGTGACGTCGGGCCCTCAATGTTACAGCAAGCATCTAATCTGGTCTGGTAATTCCTCAATAGACATAGATCGTTGTCTGTGCCGCCTTTTCTTGTTCATGTTCGTTAAAAATATATCTATTATTTCATCATCCGATTATTACACCCATAAACACGGCAACGCGCGAATCATGTGTCCTCAAAACTTTCAAATATAGATGATTGAAATTATCGATTGGCACCTCTTATCACACAGATATAGATGACGTCACAGCGCATACTGAGTTATACAACGCCAACCGGCGAAGTAAACCGGTCCATTTGGATGTGAGAACTTACTATAGGCCCTCCAGTACATCAATGCATACCTTCCAGTTTTGGAACATTTGATCGGTCAATTCAAATTTTCGTGAAGAAATTTTCATTGGCCTGTGGTGGAAATTGGAACATCCAGCGACTCACAGACTTCACGTATAAATTGAACGTTGGAAAGAATTCCAATGTTTCTGGGTCATTCTGTGATTGGTACCTGCGTTATCTATTTCGAAGATTTTCTAATAAAAGTGAATCGGATTCTGCAAAATGTTTTTCGATGATCTTCGCTTGCAATTTCACTTTTTCACGTTCATGATATTGCCACAACCTCGGAATACAGCAACATTCAAATATTTAGATTGATGATGCTGATATTTGCTTTTATCACCGGAGTATGTTAAATTAGTATTTGATTACTCAACATCAAACGAAAACCATTAGCTGCTGTGAGACAGAGCTTCGATATTATCACGATGGAAACAGGTGCTCAAATGCATCGCCAGTTATCACATTTCTGCCAAAGCGCGGCAACATCTGCGGTTCGACGGGGTCGAATAGCTCTTTACACGACAACAGCGGATAATTATCGACAACAAATGAAAAAGAAGCCTTTGATAATAGTTTATATCATCGAGGAAAACAGTTTTATTACAACGGACCATTGGATGTGTTCCCCTTCTGGCTATTAGAGAAGATGAAAGAGAAACATTTTTTCTTGGTCTTAGAGACATGTTCTTCATAATCTCATAATCAAGATAGTGGCGTGTTCTCTGTCTATTGAGACTTATGTTCGCCGCCAATCCATCCTTTGCTGTCCGTCAGCGGGTCGAGACATGATAGCTGTCGGGATAAATTGTATACATACTCGAGTTACCGTTATTGGTTCAAACAGACCACAGCACCAAACGGCCTTGTTTATTTGTTAGTAAACGTGTTAATACAGCGTCTACACGACTTCTTTTGACGTCACACTGACAATGCACGAAGTCCCATCGGGCTGTGTTAAGGTAGATGTATCAGACTGCATGTAATAAGTAGTCACATGTAAATCACAATTTGGTCAGTTTTCAATTACGCTATCACGACAGCTGGGAGCTCTTGTTGGGGGATCTTCATCATCGAAAAGTACACGTGTGTCAAAATGTAATTTCTAGTCGGTATTTTTGTCGATGATTGAATGTCCCTTTCTATAATCGTAATCGTCCTTGCTCGGTCGCATTTTCGCACCAATGTCGATCCTTAATCAACCTGTCTGACAATCGCGAAATGAATGCCGAACAGTTTCTGCAGAAAGATATTTTTACATACGATGATTAAGATCGTCATTTGCATTGCTTTAAGCACAGCAACACTCGCAACACAACACTCGGCTTTGATATATTATGGCTTCGAAGTCGACGTATTATGCCGTAGGATTCTATTATCAAAGCAGAAACTAAGACAAAACAATTTTGTGAGATGAAGCTCTAGTTGGAATCATACATCAAATGCTACACGATTTGATAACTCATTGTCGCGTAGCTGCAATATGGTGAATAATCGTTCTTGGTTAGCTATGCTTAAAATCATATTGGCAGACAATCATACCAAGAGATGAGCGCTGCTTTAACGCCATCTTTTCCTGTTGATCTAATTAATGGTCGATTAATGAATCTGGATGATCAGTCAAACTGCAATGAAAAGATCATCAATAAACGTGAGAGCTAAAAATTGCCATATACATGTATATAGTTTAACCATCTGTGCAACTATAGCGCCATTGTGCAAACTCATCAAAAGGAGTTGATGGATGTCGTTTTTATTTCGCGGTCATCTAATGTTGGGTGTAGGAACAGTTTTTCAGTGTGTCACTTGTTTCACAAAGTGTCGTTTGGTGCTATATATACGTTTACACCATGCGATTCATTCATTTATACGTTCCTGATACATCTGGGTGTGTTTGAAATGGAGTCTGTGTCCCTATATGGATCGACTAGGCGTTAGGTTCTATTTCGACTGGGAGTCATTGTCCGCGACGAGTTCAGTCAATGAAACAAGTGGACGCGGAATCATATCGTGGATGAGCAACCGTCCGCTACAACTAATTTCGTGCATTGCCATTTCAAGAGTTACTGGAATTTCAGACAAAGCTATTGACAAACAATGGAAATCAAAGAGACGTTGGGCTCCCAGTGTTACAGTAAGCATCCAATCTGGAGTCTTCCTCAACACTGGGCAAATGTTTGTATGCATTCTCCAACTGTCAGAGTTTGTAACACCTTTAACTCTCGTTGTTATATCTGACAAGTAGGATACAATCTGATTACCTGAGAATGTTCTGTCTATGGCGTGTTTTTGCTTATATTTGATAAAGAGACCCTGTCTTTTCTCTCCGCCCGTAAAACTGTCAAATTCAGACAATTGCGAATAGCGCCTGGTAGCTCTTAACGAGCACTCTACAAATTACGACACTGTGCATACTCGGTTACATCGCCATCTGGCGACGCAAAGGTGTCCTTTGGTTGTGATAGCCTACCTTGGATAAGCAGTTGTCTACAACGAATATTTGTCTGAAACTGGTAACATTCTCATAACGGCTTTGACATGGCTCAGGTCGTCACACTTTTAGGGTGATGGCCAGGCCTCTTCACCCTAAATAGATGATGGCCTAAAATTTGCACCCATTACTGATCACCCTTTAAAGGTTAATGTTCACGTTCATTCTATTGCCATAACCTCAGAACACAGCAACATTCTAATATTTACGCTGATGCTGTTGACATTTCTGCTCAATTTTCGACATACAGTCATTGTCCACAAAGAATTTCTTCATCTGTAATTTGTATGTCAACATTTTTGAGATGCGTTCGGTCAATGTAACAGTTAGACGCTAGGAAAAAATCACCGTCATCCACGAGCCATCAACCAGTTTTAACAATGAACCACTTTTTGTCCCTTGAGACGTTGTTCAAGAACTCAGCATAAACTGCAGCATAGCAAAACACGGCTAGCCATAACGTTTTCGCGATGATATAGGCGCTGATGATAATTATATCAGAAATGCCATCTTCTACAAGTCTGTGCACATGTATATGTGCATTTTCATTCATAAATTCAAAGAGAATCGATACTGTCTTTCAGGTTATCTCGAAATTGCAGTGACGTCGGGGCCTCAACATTAAAACACGGATCCAATCTGGCCTGATCACTCCTCAAAAGAGGCAGATCGTTGTCTGTGACGCTTATTTGTTAGTTTGAAAAATATAATGTATTTCATCATTCGATTATTACACCCACCAACACGGCAACACGCGACTCCCGTGTCCCTGAAACTGTCAAATGTAGATGATTGCAATTAACGATTGACGCCTCTTATCACCTAGGCTACAAATTATGTCACTGCGCGTACTGGGTTATAACGCCAACTGAATCTAAAGGCATCAGGGCATAGGGCCTCCTTTCCAGTATTGGAAAATTTAATTGGTCAATTCAAATTTTCGTTAAGAAATCCAGTATTTTCATTGGCCTGTGAAAGAACGTCCAGCCAATCATAAAATTTACGTATAAATTAAAACGTCGCCAAGAGTTGCAATGTCTCTCAGTCTGTGATTCGTGTCTGCGTTATCTATTTCAAAGAATTCTGAATGAAAGTGAATCCGCAAAACTTTTGATGATCTTCAATTGCAATTGTTATTTTTCACGTCCATTCTATTGCCATAACCTCAGAACACAGCAACTTTCAAATATTTAGGTTGATGCTGCTGATATTTCTTTTTATCACCGCTATATGCTAACGCTATCTGGCCTGGCCTGGTAGCGATTTCGGCACCCCCTTCCCCTAATTATGTTTCTTACCCCTTGAGCTAGAGGTCTGAAACTCTACCGGAAAATGTAAAGAATGACAAGTTTGTCACTATGCTGACGTCACAGTGACGTTATTAAAAAAAATTGTCGATTTATTTGTGTAAAAACTGCATGATGAATTAGTAAATATTAATCTGGTCTCAAATGAAATAGTTCCTCCCCATTTTCTTCTCGCTGAAACCAGTAATTTTGAATAGAAATGACAAAAACTTCACATTTCTGGTAACCGCATGGCTGCCATTTTGTATTTATCCATGATCCTCTGCTCGAGGGGTTATGCAAATAGCGAAGAAAGTTTGGTAGGTAGGGTTAAATTAGAATTTCATTACTCCAACATCAAACGAAAACCATCAGCTGTTGTGAGGCAGAGCTCCGATATTATCTCGATGGAAACAGGCGCTCAAATGAATCGCCACACATTCACATTTCTGCCAACAGAAAGCCCGGCAACATCTGCAGGTCGACGGGGTCGAATAGCTCTACGACAACAACGGATGATTATCGACAAAAAATGAAGAAGAGGGCTTTGATAATAGTTTATATCAGAATCGAGGAAAAGTTTCATTACAACAGGCCATTGAATGTGTATCCCTTCTGGCTTTTTACAGAAGAGAAACATCTTTGTTGGTCGTAAAGACTTTTTCTTGATAATCAATATACTCCAATCCATCCTTTGCTGTCCGTCAGCGGGTCGAGACATGGTAGCTGTCAGAGATAAACTGTATGCGTACTCGAGTTACCGTTACCGTGGTTCAAACAGACAACAGTACCAAACGGCCTTGTTTATTTATTAGTACATGTGTCAGTACAGCGTGTTCGCTGCATTAAATAAGTTTTTACATGTAAATCACAAGTTGGTCAGTTTTCAATTATGCTACCAGGACAGCAGGGAGCTCTTTTTAGGGGATCTTTAACATCGAAAAGTACACGTTTATTGAAATGTAATTTCCAGTCGGTATTTCTGTCAATGATTGAATGTTCCTGTCACTAATCGCAATCTTCCATGCTCAGTCGCATTCTCGCATCAATGTCTTTTCAAAGTTTGTCAGTTACTTGCCGAAGAGCGGTGGTTCTCTCCGGGTAATCCGGCTTCCTCCACCAACCAAACTGACTGTCACCATATGAGTGAAACAAACTTGAGTGTGACATTAAGCCAAATTCCCTCCCTCCCTTTCCTTCACCAATCAGTTTGACATACACGAAATGAATGCCGAACAGTTCCTTTCTTACGTACGTTGATTGAGATCGTCATTCGCATTGATCTAAACACAGCAACACTCACAAACCGGCTTTGATATATTATGGCGTCGAAGTCGACGTATTATGCTGTAGGATTTTATTATCAAAGCAGGGCACTAAGACAATACCATTTTGTGAGATGAAGCTCTAGTTGGAATCATACATCAAATGCTACACGATTTGATAACTCATTGCCACGTAGCTGCAATATGGTTAATAATCGTTCTTGGTTAGCTATGCTTAAAATCATAGTGGCAGACAATCATATCAAGAGATGGGTGCTGCTTTCATCACAATTTTTCCTGGTGCTCTAATTAATGACCGATTAATGAATCCGGGTGATGAGTCAAACTGCAATGAAAAGATCATCAATAAACGTGAGAGCTAAAAACGGTCATTTATATAGTTTAATCATCTCTGTAACTATAGCGCCATTGTGCAAAACAGGGTATTTCCAGACAGGACATTCATCATAAGGAGTTGATGGATGTCGTCTTTATTTCGCGATCATCTAATTTGGGGTGTAGGAAAAGTTTGTCAGTGTGTCACTTGTTTCACAAAGTGCTGTTTGACGCTGTATATAGGTTTACACCATGGAATTCGTTGACTTATATTTACCTGATACATCTGGGTGTATTTGAAGTGGAGTCTGTGTCATATATGGATCGAGTAGGCATTAGGTTCCATTTAGACAGGCAGTCATTGTCCACAACGAAATCCTGCAGCTTTGAGATAGGTTCGGTTAATGTAAAAATGGACGTGGACTCATATTTTGGATAAGTAGCCGTCCTCTACAACGAATTTCATGCATTCTCATGTCAAGAGTTCCAAGAATTTCAGCCAAAGCTATTGAGAATCAAAGAAAATCACTAATGTCTCCCAGGTTATCGTGGAAGTGCATAGACGTCGGGCCCCCAGTGTTACAGTAAGCATCCAATCTGGCCTGATTCTTCCTCAAAACGGGACGTTTTTGTCTGCATCCTCCAACTGTTAGATATTGTAATCCCTTTAGCTGTCGTTGATTTGACAGTAGGATACAATCTGATTACCTGAGAATGCTCTGTCTATGACGTGTTTTTGCTTATATCTTATAAAGATTCCCTGTCTTTTCCCTCCGATTATTGCACAGTAGTTAGCGCTACTACCAAGCTCGTAAAACAGTCAAATTCAGACAATTGTGAATAGCGGTTAACAGCTCTTAACGAGAACTCTACAAATTACGACACTGCGCATACTCGGTTACATCGCCATCGGGCGACGCAAAGGTTTCTTTTGGTTGTGTATATAGCCTACCTTGGATAAGGAGCTGTCTATAACGAATATTTGTCTGACTGATAATATTCTCATAACGGCTTTAACATATAATGGTTTCGAAGTCGGCACATTACAAAGCAGGAATTGATAAAAATTACAGGAAACGAAAACAACCAAACGGTGATGGCCCTTAACATTTTCTGGTGATGATGCCGGATCATCACCATCTAAAGCTGATGAAAAAGTGTGATGGCTCAGGTCGTTAGACTTCTAGGGTGATGACCAGACCTCGTCACCCTAAATAGCTGACGGTCGAAAATTTGCACTCGTTACTGATCACCCGTTAAAGGTTAATGATCACGTTAATTCTATTGCCATAACCTCAAAACACAGCAACATTCAAATATTTATGCTGATGCTGCTGACATTTCTTTTTATCACCTGGGTATGTTAAATTAGACTTCCACGCCCGTAAAAATGTCAAATCCAGACAATTGCAAATAGCGACTGACAGCTCTTATCGCGCAGGCTACAAATGACGACACAGCGCGTACTCGCGGTTACATCGCCAACTGCCGTCATAAAGGTATCCTTTGAATGTGATAGCATGCCTTAGGTAAAGACACGAAAAGAGCAAAAAAAAAGAGGGCCCATAACCGTTTATGGTGACGATGCCGGGTCATCACCCTTTAAAAGTGAAGAAAAAGTGTGATTACAAGCGTCTGGTCCGTCATTCATAATTCAGCCGTCGTCCATTAAAGAATATCCGCGTCCATAATCCAAAGACCTTTTCCATATTCCATATAACAGTATTAGCACCAAATTCAAAAAGACAATCATAGTATACATAAACATAGGCTTGTTTCCTGCAAGAGAGGAGCGGTCAACAGTTTTCAATGATGCCGGCAAGACATCATGATGTTCCAAAATATCAAATCCGTATCGCTGATAAGTATTCTTAATCCATAATATTCGTTGTAAACTCGTCATCTAAAGATTGATGTATCTCAGTCACGCTTTGATTGTGACTGTTCATATGAGTACCATGATGCATTACGGTGACGACCTGATGGCTCAGGTCGTTACACTTTTAGGGTGATGATCAGGCCTAAAATTTGCACTCATTGCTGATCATCCTTTAAAGATGACGGTTGAATAAGTTGATGGCTCTAACTGAGCACATTTTCGGGGTGATGCTGTCATCACCTGTTTGGGGGGTTTTCTGGCTGTGAAGGTGATAAAATTTTGTGACACGAAGTTCTAATTTGAATCATACAATGAAATGCTACATGATTTGATGGGTCTAAATCGTTCTTGGTTATTAAGTACAGTTCAATCATTGGAGACTCATATCTAAGATTACAACACATATAAGGGAAGTGGGAAGAGGTGCCGACATACTGACAGAGTCACATGACTTCACAGTATAGTCTTCCGGTTAACCTATTCTGAAACACATACCAAGAATCTAACGATTCGTGATATGTGTTGTAAGCGGTATTAGATACAAATCTAGAGAGCTATGATGGAAATGCTCTGACAACTCGTATATTGGTAATTGGTGAGCTGTTTCGCTGTGACAACTCGTAGACTGAGGATTGCCGAGCTGTATCGTCGTCAGATGAAAATGACGGCATTTAACACAAAAGACTAGTCTGTAAGGCCCGATGTCGACCCAGCATCAACTTCCCACAAATGCCAGCATATATCAAAGATCAAAAGGTCTGTACATGGGGCGGGCCTCGGGGCCTCGACTGTTTTCGCGACGGCTTTCCCTGATTATCTAATTGACTGATGGATAATCATTCTGAATGATGAGTTTGTTGCCAAAATGCAGTAAGACGATCATAAATAAACGCGAGAGCTTAAAATGGACACATGTATAATTTAACCATCTGTGTAACGATAACGTCATTGCGCAAAACGTGATATTTCCGGATATGACTTGCATCGAAAGAAGTTGATGGATGTGATGTGTTTTTCCGCGGTCATCTCAGTTTAGTATACGAACAGTCCGATGTGGCACTTGCACTGAAAAATACCGTTTGACGCTGTATATACGTTCAACCCAGGGGTACATTGACCTGCATGTATCAGTTCGAGGAGGTGCCAGTGTTCATATATGGATTGATTAGGCGCTTGGTTAAATGTCATCTCATAAATGTCATCTTCTACAAGTCATACTTGCATTCTCATTCAAACAATGAAAAAAAATCGACAATGCTTTTCAGTATATATTGAAATCGAAGTGACGTCGGGCTCTCAATGTTACAACAAGCATCTCATCTGGTTTGAGATAGATAGATATAGATCGTTGTCTGCGATGCCTTTTCTTGTTCATGTTCGTTAAAAATATATCAAGTATTTCATCATCTGATTATTACACTCATCAACACAGATACTCGCGAATCCTGTTTCCTTCAAATTGTCAAATCAAGATGATTGAAATTATCGATTGGCACCGCTTATCACACAGATATAGATGACGTCACAGCGCATACTGAGTTATACAACGCCAACTGGCGAAGTAAACAGGCCTATTTGATGTGAGAACATACTAGGCCCTTCAGTACATCAATGCATACCTTCTAGTTTCGGAACTTTTGATTGGTCAGTTCAATTTTTCGTTAAGAAATCCAGTATTTCCATTGGCCTGTGGTGGAAATTGGAGCATCCGGGGAATTACAGACTTCAGGTATAAATTTAAACGTTGCAAAGAGTTCCAATGTTTCTGGGTCATTCTGTGATTGATGCCTGCGTTATCTATTTTGATGATTTTTTAATAGAAGTGAATCTGATTCGGCAAAATGTTTTTCAATGATCTTCGCTTGCAATTTCACTTTTTCACGTTCATGATATTGCCACATCCTCGGAATACAGCAACATTCAAATATTTAATTGGTGCTGCTGATATTTGCTTTTATCACCGGAGTATGTTAAATTAGTATTTGATTACTCAACATCAAACGAAAACCATTAGCTGCTGTGAGACAGAGATTCGATATTATCTCGATGGAAACAGGTGCTCAAATGCATCACCAGTTATTACATTTCTACCAAAGCGCGGCATCATCTGCGGTTCGACGGGGTCAGATAGCTCTTTACACGACAACAGCGGATAATTATCGACAACAAATGAAAAAGAAGCCTTTGATAATAGTTTATATCATCGAGGAAAAAAGTTTTATTACAAAGGGCCATTGGATGTGTTCCCCTTCTGGCTATTAGAGAAGATGAAAGAGAAACATTTTTTCTTGGTCTTAGAGACATGTTCTTCATAATCTCATAATCAAGATAGTAGCGTGTTCTCTGTCTATTGAGACTTATGTTCCCCGCCAATCCATCCTTTGCTGTCCATCAGCGGGTCGAGACATGATAGCTGTCGGGATAAATTGTATACATACTCGAGTTACCGTTATTGGTTCAAACAGACCACAGCACCAAACGGCCTTGTTTATTTGTTAGTAAACGTGTTAATACAGCGTCTACACGACTTCTTTTGACGCCACACTGACAATGCACGAATTCACATCGGGATGTGTTAAGGTACGTGTATCAGACTGCATGTAATAAGTAGTCACATGTAAATCAAAAGTTGGTCAGTTTTCAATTATGCTATCACGACAGCTGGGAGCTCTTGTTGGGGGATCTTCATCATCGAAAAGTACACGTGTTTCAAAATGTAATTTCTAGTCGGTATTCCTGTCAATGATTGAATATCCCTGTCCATAATCGTAATCTTCCGTTCTCGGTCGCATTTTCGCATCAATGTCTTTCCTTCCCCAACCAGTCTGACAAACTAGAAATGAATGCCGAACAGTTTCTGTACAAATGCTCTCTTACGTACTTTGAGATCGTCAATTGCATTATCATAAACACAGCAACACTCACAAAACGGCTTTGATATGTTACGGCTTCAAAGTCGACCTATTATGAAGTGGGATTTATTATTCAAAGCGGGCCACTAAGACAATACAATTTTGTGAGACGAAGTTCTAGTTGGAATCACACAATCAAATGCTACACGATTCGATAACTCCTTGCCAAATCACATTGGCAGACAATCATACCAAACGATGAGAGTTACTTTCACGCCAGCATTTCGTGTTGATCTAATTAATGGCCGATTAATGATTCTGGGCGATGAGCTGTTGTCAAAATGCAATAAAAATGTCATCAATAAACGCGAGGGTTCAAAATGGCCACATATAAAATTAAACTATCTACATGTATGTAACGTTAGCGCCATTGCGTAAAATGTGATATTTCCAGACAGGACTTGCATCACTGTAGAAGTTGATGGATGTCTTTATTTCGAGCTCATCTAATTTTGGGTGTACGAAAAGGTTTCCAGTGTGTCACTTGTTTCGAAAAGTGCCGTTTTACGCTATATATACGTTTATGATGATGCATTCTGGGTGATGAGTTGTTCTCAAACTGCAATAAAAAGATCAACAATAAACGCGAGAGCTAAATATGTTCACATCTATAGTTTAACCATCTATGTAACCATAGCGACATTGCGTAAGACGTGGTATTTCCAGACAGGACTTGCATCACTGATGGATGAGTTGATGGATGTCGTCTTTATTTCGCAGTCTTCTAATTTTGGATGTACGAAAAGGTTTCCAGTGTGTTACTTGTTTCGAAAAGTGCCATTTGATGCTGTATGTATACGTTTACACCATGCGATTCGTTGACTTATATGTACCTGATACACCCAGGTGTGTCTGGAGTGGAGTCTGTGCCCACGTATGGCTCGATTGGGTGTAAGGGTTCCATTTTGACAGGCAGTCCTTGTCCACGACGAGTTCGGTTCGGTCAATGAATCATATTGTAGACAAGCAGTCGTTCATCACACCGAATTTCGTGCATTCCCATATCTAGAGTTTCAGGAATTTCAGACAAAGCTTTTGAGGAACAACGGAAATCACAAATGCCTCCCAGGTTATCTCGAAAGTGCATTGACATCGAACTCCCAGTGTTACAGTATGCATCCAATCTGGTCTGATCCTTCTTTAAAACGGGACATACATTTGTCTACATTCTCCAACTGTCAAAGTTTGTAACCTCTTCAATTGTTGTTGGTATATCTGAGAGTAGGATACAATCTGATTACCTGAGAATGCACTGTTTGCTCATATTTGATAAAGAGACCTGTCTTTTTCTCTCCGAGTATTGCTCGGTAGTTGACGCGACTCCCGCGCCCGTAAAATTGTCACAATTGCAAATAGCGACTGACAGCTCTTATCGCATAGACTACAGATGACGACACTACGCATACCCGGTTACATCGCCATATGACGTCGTAAAGGTGTCCTTTGGTTGTGATACCCTACCTTGGATAAGCAGTTGTCTACAACTAATATATTTTGACACTGGTAATATTCTCATAACGGCTTTTACATGAAATGGTTTCGAAGTCGGCGCATTACAAAGCAAGGATTTGATGAAAATTACAAGAAACCATGACCCATCACTTTTTTTATGGCCTGGTCATCACCATTTAAAAGTGATGAAAAAGTGTGATGGCTCAGATCGTCACCCGTTTATGGTGATGACCAGGCCTCGTCGCCCTAAAAAGATGCTATTCTAGAATCATTGCTGATCACCCTTTAGGGTGACGGTTCTAACTGATCACCTTTTTGGGGTGATGCTGTCATCATCTTTTTGGGCTGATAGCTATCACCTTTTTTCTCGCTGTGAAGACGATACAATGTTGTGACACAAAGCTCTAGTTTGAATCATACAATCAAATGCTACACGATTTGATAACTCTAAATCGTTCTTGTTTATTAACTAGAGTTACAATCATAGGAAGCGGACGCTCATATCTAACACTCACGGCTGCTTTCACGACGGTTTTCCATGTTTATCTAATTAACGGCCGGATAATGATTCTAAATGATGATTTTGTTGCCAAAATGCAGTGAGAAAATCATAAATAAACGCGAGAGCTTAAAATGGCCACATCTATAGTTTAACCGTCTGTGTAACGATAACGGCATTGCGCAAAACGAGATATTGCCAGGCATGACTTAAATCACAAGAAGTTGATGGATGCGGTACTTTTTTTCTCAGTCATCTGAGTTTGGTGTACGAACAGTTGTCCGATGTGTCATTTACTTGAAAAGTAAAGTATGACGCTGCATATACGTTTGACCCATGCAGGGAAATGTTGACTCACATGTATGTGTTTGAGGAGGAGTCGGTATCCATATATAGCTTGATTAGGCGCTGGGAATAATTTCTTCATCTGTAATTTGTCTGTCAGCATGTTTGAGATGCGTTTGGTCAATGTAACAGGTAGACGCTTGGATAAATCACCGTCATCCACAGGCCATCAGCCGGTTTGACAATGAAACTTTTTGTCCCTTGGGACGTTGTTCAAGAACTCGGCATAAACTGCAGCATAGCGAAACATCGCTAGCCATACGTTTCGCAATGATATAGGCGCTGATAATAATTATCTCAGAAATGCCATCTTCTACAAGTCTGTGCACATGTATATGTACATTCTCATTCAAAAATTCAAAAATAATCGATACTGCCGTCGGGGCCTCAACATTAAAACACGGGTCCAATCTGGCCTGATCATTCCTCAAAAGAGACAGATCGTTGTCTGTGACGCTTTTTTGTTAGTTTAAAAGATACAATGTATTTCATCATTCGATTATTACACCCACCAAGACGGCAACACGCGACTCCCGTGTCCCTAAAACTGTCAAATTTAGATGATTGCAATTAACGATTGACACCTCTTATCACGTGGACTACAAATTACGTCACTGCGCATACTGGGTTATACAACGCCACAAGGCATCAAGGCATAGGGCCTCCTTTCCAGTTTTGGAAAATTTAATAGGTCAATTCAAATTTTCGTTAAGAAATCCAGTATTTTTATTGGCCTGTGAAAGAAGCTCCCGCCAATCATATAATGTAGGTATAAATTAAAAAATTAAAAAGAGTTGAAATATCTCTCTGTCTGTGATTGGGGGCTGCGTTGTCTATTTCAATGAATTTTGAATGAAAGTGAATTAAACTTTTGATGATCTTCAATTGCAATTGTTATTTTTCACGTCCATTCTATTGCCATAACCTCGGAACATTCAAATATTTAGGTTGATGCTGCTGATATTTCTTTTTATCACCGCTCTATGTTAACGCTATCTGACATGGACTTTTTGGACCTGCCCAGACCTTGGAGGGTTTTTTTTCTTTTTTCTTTTTCTCGCTGAAACCAGTAATTTTGAATAGAAATGCCAAAAACTTCACATTTCAGGAACCGCATGGCCGCCATTTTGTATTTACTCGTGATCCTCTGCTCGAGGGGTTATGCAAATAGTGAAGAAAGTTTGGTAGGTAGGGATAAATTAGAATTTCATCACTCCAACATCAAACGAAAACCATTAGCTGTTGTGGGGCAGAGCTTCGATATTATCTCGATGGAAACAGGCGCTCAAATGCGTCGCCACACATACACATTTCTGCCAAAGCCCGGCAACATCTGCAGGTCGACGGGGTCGAATAGTTCTACGACAACAACGAATGATTATCGACAAAAAATAAAGAACAGGGCTTTGATAATAGTTTATATCAGAATCGAGGAAAAGTTTCATCACAACAGGCCATTGGATGTGTATCCCTTCTGGCTTTTTACAGAAGAGAAACATCTTTGTTGGTCGTAAAGACTTTTTCTTGACAATCAATGTACTAGTGTGATCTCTGTCTATTAAGACTTACAGGTTCCTCGCCAATCCATCCTTTGCTATCCATCAGTGGGTCGAGATATGACAGCTGTTGATATAAATTGTATACATACTCGAGTTACCGTTATTGATTCAAACAGACCACAGCACCAAACGATCTTGTTTATTTGTTAGTACATGTGTTAGTACAGCGTCTACACGACTTCTTTTGACGTCACACTGACAATGCGCGATTCACACCGGCATGTGTTAAGGTATATGAATCAGGCTGCAATTAATAAGTATTCACATGTAAATCACAAGTTGGTCAGTTTTCAATTATGTTTTCACGACAGCGGGGGGAACTCTTGTTAGGAGATTTTCATCATCGAAATGTGCACGTTTATCAAAATGTAATTTCTAGTCGCCATTCCTGTCAATGATTGAACATCCCTGTCCATAATCGTAATCTTCCCTTCCCGGTCCCATTTTCGCGTCAATGTCTTTTCTTCATCAACCAGTTTGACAAATTCGAAATGTATGCGGAACAGTTCCTGCAGAAATGCTTTCTTACGTACGTTGATTAAGATCGTCATTCGCATTGCTCTAAACACAGCAACATTCGCAAAAACGGCTTTGATATATCATGGCTTCGAAGTCGACGTATTATGCAGTAGAATTGTATTATCAAGACACTAAGACAATACAATTTTGTGAGATGAAGCTCTAGTTGGAATCATACATCAAATGCTACACGATTTGATAACTCATTGTCACGTAGCTGCAATATGGTGAATACTCGTTCTTGGTTAGCTATGGTTAAAATCATAGTGGTAGACAATCATATCAAGAGATGAGGGCTGCTTTCATCACGACAACTTTTCCTGTTGCTCTAATTAATGGCAGATTCTGGGTAATGAGTCGTTGCCAAACTGCAATGAAAAGATCATCAATAAACGCGAGAGCTAAAAATGGCCACATCTATATTTTAACCATCTGTGTAACGATAGCGACATTGCGTAAAACGTGATATCTCAAGACAGGACTTTCATCACAAGAAGTTGATAGCTTTCTTTTTTTATTTCGTGGTCATCTAATTTTGAGTCCACGAAAAGGTTTCCAGTGTGTCACTTGTTTCGAAAAGTGCCATTTGATGCTGTATATACGTTTATACCATGCGATTCGATATGTACCTGATACATCCGGGTGTTCTGTTACAGTAAGCATCCAATGAGTTAGGTGCAAGATTGGCTTTTTTTTTAGATACTTTTCAAATTTCCTATGCTTTAACATGGTGCTATATAGCATACTTGGCAATATTGTGCAGATATTTTTGCTAAACTTCCCAGTAGGCAGAAAAGTGGGTTACTTTAATAGCATCTATATTCAATATTTAGCACTTTTATAATCTAGTCTAATTAGAATATATTCGCATTAAAATATCTGTAACACCGTGTCGGAGAAAGGACAATATATTCAATATTTAGCACCTTTATAATATTATCTAATTAGAATAGATTCGCACATAAATATGTAGCTGACGTCTGAGAACAGACAATATATTGAATATTTAGCACTTTGATAATATCATCTAATTAGAAGAGATTCGCAGTTAAATATCTAGCTGGCGTCCGAGAAAGTCAATATATTCAATATTTAGCACCTTTATAATATCATCTAATTAGAAAAGATTCGCACTTACATATGTAGCTGGCGTCTGGGAAAAGACAATATATTCAATATTTAGCACTTTTATAATCTATACTAAATAGAAGAGATTCGCAGTTAAATTTCCACAAGAGCCTTTTCGGAGAAATGACAATATATTCAATATTTAGCACTTTTATAATCTAATCTAATTAGAAGAGATTCGCATTAAAATATCTGTAACACCGTGTCGGAGAAAGGACAATATATTCAATATTTAGCACCTTTATAATATCATCTAATTAGAATATATTCGCATTTAAATATGTAGGTGACGTTTGAGAACAGACAATATATTGAATATTTAGCACTTTGATAATATTATCTAATTAGAAGAGATTCGCAGTTAAATATACACAAGACCCTTTTCGGAGAAAAGACAATATATTCAATATTTAGCACTTTTATAATCTAATATAATTAGAAGAGATTCGCATCAAAATATCTGTAACACCGTGTCGGAGAAAGGACAATATATTCAATATTTAGCACCTTTATAATATTATCTAATTAGAATAGATTCGCACATAAATATGTAGCTGACGTCTGAGAACAGACAATATATTGAATATTTAGCACTTTGATAATATCATCTAATTAGAAGAGATTCGCAGTTAAATATCTAGCTGGCGTCCGAGAAAGACAATATATTCAATATTTAGCACCTTTATAATATCATCTAATTAGAAAAGATTCGCACTTTAATATGTAGCTGGCGTCTGGGAAAAGACAATATATTCAATATTTAGCACTTTTATAATCTATACTAAATAGAAGAGATTCGCAGTTAAATATCCACAAGACCCTTTTCGGAGAAAAGACAATATATTCAATATTTAACACTTTTATAATCTAATATAATTAGAAGAGATTCGCATCAAAATATCTGTAACACCGTGTCGGAGAAAGGACAATATATTCAATATTTAGCACCTTTATAATATTATCTAATTAGAATAGATTCGCACATAAATATGTAGCTGACGTCTGAGAACAGACAATATATTGAATATTTAGCACTTTGATAATATCATCTAATTAGAAGAGATTCGCAGTTAAATATCTAGCTGGCGTCCACGAAAGTCAATATATTCAATATTTAGCACCTTTATAATATCATCTAATTAGAAAAGATTCGGACTTACATATGTAGCTGGCGTCTGGGAAAAGACAATATATTCAATATTTAGCACCTTTATAATCTATACTAAATAGAAGAGATTCGCAGTTAAATATACACAAGACCCTTTTCGGAGAAAAGACAATATATTCAATATTTAGCACTTTTATAATCTAATATAATTAGAAGAGATTCGCATCAAAATATCTGTAACACCGTGTCGGAGAAAGGACAATATATTCAATATTTAGCACCTTTATAATATCATCTAATTAGAATATATTCGCATTTAAATATGTAGGTGACGTTTGAGAACAGACAATATATTGAATATTTAGCACTTTGATAATATTATCTAATTAGAAGAGATTCGCAGTTAAATATCTATCTGGCGTCTGGAAAAAGACAATATATTCAATATTTAGCACCTTTATAATATCATATAATTAGAAAAGATTCGCACTTAAATATGTAGCTGGCGTCTGGGAAAGACAATATATTCAATATTTAGCACTTTTATAATCTATACTAAATAGAAGAGATTCGCAGTTAAATATCCACAAGAGTCTTTTCAGAGAAAAGACAATATATTCAATATATTTAGCAATTTTATAATCTACTATAATTAGAAGAGATTCGCATTAAAATATGTGTAACACCGTGACGGAGAAAGGACAATATATTCAATATTTAGCACCTTTATAATATCATCTAATTAGAATATAATTTGATTGTTGCAATCAAGTACCAAGGGAAGATGTTGTTTTTGACGTTTTGTTTCTTTCGAAATTACAATGAAAGGGATCGATTGTCTCCGAAACACCTCGGTCATCGTTGAGTGATTGGTTTGTTGTGCCAGTAAGTCTGAATACATGTCAGCTGTCTGCATCAGTGAGGTTGCCATTATATCGCCCGTTCTGTAGGCACCAATCAAGCATTACCTGAGACTGTCTTAACCCTACCTGGCCTGGGGGGGGGGGGCATTATGGCCTTTCTGCACTATCTCCAGAACGGCAAAAAAATGGAGAGCTGAAACTCCTTGACTTTATAGATTATCTTATTGGGATCATTTTGAGCCTATTTGCATAACCTCCCGAGCAGAGGATCATGGGTAAATTCAAGATGGCGGCCACGTGGGGTACCAGAAAAGCGATGTTTTTGTCATATTTCTTCAAAATTTTTGCTTTTCCGCGATGAAAAGTCGGCAAAAACTATTTTATTTCATATCACATTAATATTTGCTAATTTTTCATGCAGTTTTTGTGGAGAAATTGCAAAAATAAAAAATCCGAAAAATTTGACCGAAAAATCGACCAAAAAATGCCGTTTTAGAAAATGACGTCACTGTGACGTTATCAAAGCGGCCATCTTGAATTTTTTTACATTTTCTGGTAGAGCTTGACCCAAGGGTATAGTGTAATAAGTTTCAGCCCTCTAGCTCAAGAGGTAAGAAAAATAATTAAATAAAAGCCCAGGCCAGATAGGGTTAAACAGCCTATATACCAGCACATGCGCATTGTTTAACCAGGAAGAACGATAGAATAATCTGTTATTGTCTGAGTGGAGTTGCACAGACCACAAATGAAAATGTACTTGCGACTGTCTTAAAAATCCTTACATAACAGCGCATGCGCGTTGTTTAACCAGGAAGAACGATAGAATAATCCATGTTATTGTCAGAGTTGCACAGACCGGCAAATAAGGTGTAGAACTGCCTTAAACCTCCTTATTCACCAGCCCATGCAAGTTTGAAAATATGTAGCATTTGTGCTAATTATACAATATATTTTCTTTAAGGAGAGGCAGTCGGACAATTTGGAGCTGCGATTTAGAAGAAATATTCAATATTTATCATGGCTGCAATTTAGAAGAAATATTCAATATTTAGAATTTGTGCTAATTATACAATATATTTTCTTTCGGGAGAGGCAGTCCGACAATTTGCGTTTGCGAATTATCATAAATATTGAATATTTCTTCTGGCTGCAATTTAGAAAGAAATATTCAATATTTAGCATTTGTGCTAATTATACAATATATTTCCTTTGAGAACAGGCAGGTCAAAGTGCTAACTAGCAGTAATCCTAGAAATTATCTTCAAAGTAGCACACCCCTTTCTAAATATCACTGATTTTAGAAATTATTTGCGAAGTAGCAGATCTGCTAAATAGCATGCGAGACAATAATAACCATTCCTGCACCTTAATGCATCCAATCTGGTCTGACTCTCCTCAATACGGGACATATCTTTGTCTACATTCTCCAACTGTCAGAGTGTGTAACCTCTTTATCTCTCGTTGATATACCTGACAGTAGGATACAATTTGATTACCTGAGAATGCTCTGTCTGTGGCATGTTTTTGCTTATATTTGATAAAGAGACCCTGTCTTCTCCCCTCCGATTATTGTGTGGCAGTTAACACAACTCCAACACCCATAAAACTGTCAAATTCAGACAATTGCGAATAGCGATTGACAGCTCTTATCGCGCAGACTACAAATGACGACAATGCGCACACTCGATTACATCGCCATCTGGCGACCCAAAGGTGTCCTTTGGATGTTATAGCATACCTTGAATAAGCAGTTGTCGTCTACAACGAATATTTGTCTGACACTGGTAATATTCTCATACGTCTTTCACCTATAATGGTTTCGCAGTCGGTGCATTGCAAAACACGAATTGCTGAAAATTACAAGAAACGAAAACAAGAAAGAAGGCGATGGCCCATCACATTTTATGGTGATGATGCCATGTCATCTCAATTTAAAGGGGATGAAAAAGTGTAATGGCTCATGTCGAGGATCAGGGCTCGTCACCCTAAAAATGTGATGTTCTAAAATTTGCAACCATAGTTGATCACCCTATATTCACTCTATAGGGTGATGGTGGAATAAGGTGATGACTCTAACTGGTCGCCTTCTTGAGGTGATGCTGTCATCAACTCTTTTGGGTGATAGATATCACCTTTTAAATCATGCAATCAAGTGCTATACGATTTGGTATCTCTAAATCGTTCTTGGTTATTAACTTCTTATTAAAATCCAAGAAGGCGGAAGCTCATATCTAAGACTCACGACTGCTTTCACGGTTTATCTAATTCAGGGCCGGATAATGAGATAATAATTCTGAATGATGATTTTGTTGTCAAAATGCAGTGAGAAAATCATAAATAAACTAGAGAGCTTAAAATGGCCACATCTATAGTTTAACCATCTGTGTAACGATACGCTATTGCTCAAAACGCGGTATTTCTGGATATGACTTGCATCACAAGAAGTTGATGGATGTGGAGTTTTTTGGGGGGTTTTCGTGGTCATCTGCGTTTGGTGTACGAGTTGTTTTCCGGTGTGTCACGTGGTTTCAAAAGTACCGTATGACGCTGTAGATACGTTCGACCGAGGTTACATTGACCTTCATGTATCTGTGTGAGAAGAAGTCTTTGTCCATATAAAATTAGGCTCTGAGTTACACTTTTCACAGGCAGCCATCGTCCACAAAGAATTTTCTCGTCACCAATTAGCTTGCTTACATGTTTGCGATGCGTTCGGCCAATGTAACAGCTACACGCTTAGGCCAATCACTGTCATTCTCAAAGTTCATCAGCCAGTTTAACAATGAACCAATTTTTGTGGGTGGTATGCTGTTTAACATGTTAGAACGACATAAACGGCAGCAAAACACACCGCTAGCCACAACGTTTCCCAAACGAAAAGTTTGATGATGATTATCTTGTAAATTGTCATCTTCTACAAGTCATACTTGCATTCTCATTCAAAGAATTCAAAACAAAAATCGACAATGTGACGTCGGGCCCTCAATGTTACAGCAAGCATCTAATCTGGTCTGGTAATTCCTCAATAGACATAGATCGTTGTCTGTGACGCCTTTTCTTGTTCATGTTCGTTAAAAATATATCTAGTATTTCATCATTCGATTGTTACACCCATAAACACGGCAACGCGCGAATCATGTGTCCTCAAAACTTTCAAATATAGATGATTGAAATTATCGATTGGCACCTCCTATCACACAGATACAGATGACGTCACAGCGCATACTGGGTTATACAACGCCAACTGGCGAAGTAAACAGGTCCATTGGATGTGACAAAATACTGGACCCTCCAGTACATCAATGCATACCTTCCAGTTTTGGAACATTTGATTGGTCAATTCAAATTTTCGTAAAGAAATCCAGTATTTTCATTGGCCTGTGGTGGAAATTGGAACATCCGGCGAATCACAGACTTCAGGTATAAATTAAAACGTTGCAAAGAGTTCCAATGTTTCTGGGTCATTCTGTGATTGGTACCTGCATTATCTATTTTGGGGATTTTTTAATAAAAGTGAATCGGATTCGGCAAAATTTTGTTCCATGATCTTTGCTTGCAATTTCACTTTTTCACGTTCATGATATTGCCACAACCTCGGAATACAGCAACATTCAAATATTTAGATTGATGATGCCGATATTTCCTTTTTATCACCGGAGTATGTTAAATTAGTATTTGATTACTCAACATCAAACGAAAACCATTAGCTGCTGTGAGACAGAGATTCGATATTATCTCGATGGAAACAGGTGCTCAAATGCATCACCAGTTATTACATTTCTGCCAAAGCGCGGCATCATCTGCGGTTCGACGCGGTCAAATAGCTCTTTACACGACAACAGCGGATAATTATCGACAACAAATGAAAAAGAATCCTTTGATAATAGTTTATATCACCGAGGGAAAAAGTTTTATTACAACGGACCATTGGATGCGTTTCCCTTCTGGCTAGGAGAGAAGATGAAAGAGAAAAAAATTTCTTGGTCTTAGAGACATGTTCTTCATAATCTCATAATCAAGAGAGTAGCGTGTTCTCTGTCTATTAAGACGTATGTTTCCCTCCAATCCATCCTTTGCTGTCCATCAGCGTGTAGAGACATGATAGATGTCGGAGATAAATTGTATACATACTCGGGTTACTTATATTGGTTCTAACAGACCATAGCACCAAACGGCCCTGTTTATTTGTTAGTACATGTATAGCTATATATATGTTTGAACAGGAATAGAAGAGCAGCCTCTATACGACTTCTTTTGACGTCACACTGACAATGCACGGGTTCACACCGACTGTGTTAATGTCCTTGGCTGCTTAGATAACACAAGTGTAATTAGGATTAAGGGCGATAAAAGTGCTGGATATTTCACCTACAAATAATAAAAGACTGAGAATAGATTACCATCAGCGTATATCGTTCGAATTCAAATCGCGATTTTTGTCAGGTCATAATTTTTCTATTCTTTTTGTCTCTTAGAATTAACTACAAGAATTGAATCATCATCGTTTGATGTGAATAGAATTTTCTCCTCTTTCGTTATTCAACCGAGGGAATTTTCTTGCATAAAAAAAAATAAATACCGCGATTCAATCATGTTCCAATCTCCACAAAGAAAGGACAGAAAACAATGAGAAGTGTTATCGAAACAACAGGACATCACGGGATATATTCGAGTTTTGAAACATTTGAATGATCAATCAAACACGATCGAGAAGTATAGGGAAAACACTGAACCACCCCGGTCCTAGAGGCTATTACACCTTCAGAAAATAGGTATATAATATGACTATTCAGCGCATTCAATAGGTTACATCCATTTTAAACCGACAAAATACACAATATCACTTTAACTGTTAATACGAGTGTCAGGTGCGACATTTAGTAGCCAATTGCCTTTCATCAGGAATTCCGCATCCATAATAGAAATACCTTAATCATAAGGCAGAAATAGCACAATGTGTAGAATGAATGGGTTTTCAGTCTCGCGAGAGAATATGTGGACAGACCCGAATACATGAGAATGCGTGTGGGGCTGAATATTGACCATTGAGATGGCCGTATTACCTTTCACCCGATACTGCTAAAACCTGGGGAAAGAGGACATGCTGAGAGACAACATCTTGGAAAAGGGACTGTGATAGAAACGAACTCGGGTGGACGGCGGGAACTTTCGGGGAGATTTTAGAGTATAGAATACAATAGGTATGTTTGGTCTATACGTACATGTAGGAAGGTGATTCTACAATACCCTGGTGCCAGAAGTAAAAACAATGCGAGTCTTATTTTCGTGTCTTCGTGGAACAAAGACAAACCGTTAGGAGATTAACAGAGTGTATATATGACAAGGTCATGAAGCATTATTATTCTTATCCCGAAAATGTCCGAACTTTATTTGACAAACTGTTGGAATAATGGCGGGGAACCTCCACATTCAATCAGACAACGTTAGCAGGCAAAGGAACAGGATGCTGGGGATAGATTGGAGGATTTTACCTCCAGATGCTCAAGTCGAGCGGATAGGTATACAGGAGAAAGTGAGGAGGTTAAAGCAACAGGGGTAGAAACTTTCCTTATTAGAGAATAACTCCGACAATTACTGAAGAAACCTTATCTTATGTGATCTCCTCGATGCACAATATTTGATCTCTGAGGGATTTGGGGCAATTACAGCTGATCCACTGGGGCAGATCCTTCCCTGACCGCTGGTCAGGCAGGAGAAGGAGTTGATCGGAGTCCAGCAATAATCTCCCATGTCCTCGATCGGCACGGTCCTACTAACCATGGCTGAATACCAGGCCATCGAGGCCAGTTTTGCCCAGTCAGGGGCAGTTTAGATCGGTGTCAATGTAGGTAAACCAAGATGGTAAATCAGGGGAATACCATCTAGACGTAACGCTATGAAAACTTCGTGCGAAATGTTCTCCGATATTCTGCGAGATCCCATGATAAGCCAATCACGACCATTTTTGACTTTTTTCTCTGACGGTTATTGACGTTTACTTCACAGAGATTATTGACGCGCGGCACAACCTTTCGATATTTTCTACCCCCTAAAAAAGCTAGACTTTTCGGCGGGGGTAAACTTTTTGTTCTTCACGGGTGTGTCTGGAAATGATGCCATATTTGGATACTGCTTTCCGATAATGTTTATATATTAGTCCACGTACTACCGTGTGTAATTACTGTGGGCGTGATTTCAACAAGCTAGCCACATGATTGGCTAATAAATGTAGTTTCAGATTCGCATGGGATTTATATAGAGCTGAATTCAGATATAATATTCCGCGATATTATATCTGAGGTTACTGAGATTGGATCGGTGTGCACAATTGGAAACGATGATTGATAATGTAAGGTCCACGAGCTTCAGGAGGGACGCTACACAGTAGGTGATATATATATTACCGTAGCAGTTGGTATGGTGTTCTATTTGTGCCAATTTGATCTCGCGCGTCGACTTGCAAAAGTCGACGCACGACGCGCGACGCGAAAAGTCGACGTCGTGTTTTGAAACGCGACGTCGCCCTCCCCGTCGACGTCGTGTTTCAAAAGTCGACGTCGCCTTTTGGCCTATCTCTTAGCATTGTAAAAGTCGACGCGCGACGGAGAGGGCGACGTCGCCTTTCAAAACGCGACGTCGACTTTTCGCGTCGCGCGTCGTGCGTCGCCTTTTTGAAGAATCAAAACTCGACGCGCGACGGAAAAAGTCGACGTCGCGTTTTAAAAGGCGACGTCGCCCTCTCCGTCGCGCGTCGCCTTTTGCAATGTTAAAGAGATAGGCCAAAACTCGACGTCGTGTTTCAAAAGTCGTCGTCGACTTTTGCCCGATCTCCCAACATTGTAAAAGTCGACGCGCGACGCGCGACGGAGAGGGCGACGTCGCCTTTCAAACGCGACGTCGACTTTTTCCGTCGCGCGTCGACTTTTAAAAAGTCGACGCGCGACGGACATTCGCGTCGCGCGTCGCCTTTTGGTTTACAAAAGTGCGCATGTCTGGGGAGCATGTATTCCATATTGTTCACGAGACACAATAAATTATCAATCAAATTATCAATTGAACTTTGCCACTATACGTTGTACAAACGTATTATATAAACTTCACAATCTTTGTTAACTTTCTTCTTTTATGTAAAGGTGTATGTGTATTTGTACTGTGATGTGTTGTATTATAGTATATTTCACCGTACTGTATGGTATGGTATTGTTTAGAATTGTACTGTTTTGTAATGTATGGAGTTGTAATATGTTGAATTGTAATATATTGTATTGTAATGTATGGTATTATTTTGCATTTTATTGTATTGAGTTGTAATATGTTGAATTGTAATATATTGTATTGTAATGTATGGTATTATTTTGCATTTTATTGTATTGTATCTTATCATATAGTCTTGTTCTCTCTCGTATTGTTTCGTTGTATTGTGATTTGGGGTGTTAATTTCGAACGAAAAAAAAAATGTTCACATCTGCGATTTCCGATCCTTCTAGCTTCTGACCGGTGTTGGTAATTTGCTGAGAATTTACTGCAACAAAGCAAGAATAGCAAGATATTTAACATACATGGAGACTATGTACCACATAATTTATTTGTTTCGCTGTCAGATATGTTATATTGCTGATTAATTTTCGAACACTGGTACCTGTGTTCCACAAAATGCACACCCCTCCATCGCGAGGACAATACGCATCTATTAGCTTGTCAATGTGTTCATATTTCGCCGGACTAATACGTAAAATAAATTCAAGTTTCCAATAATGAACCAAAAGCTTATGTAAGTAACAGTTTTGCAGGAGTAACAGTAACGACTGGAAAACAGAGAAAAACTAATTAATAGCTTGTGTGGCTCAAAGGAAATGTGGGATCTTACTGTTTTCCGGCCGCAAACGAAAGTAAAATGTCCCTACACCTCACCTTTACTTTGACAGCATTTAGTCACTAGTCTAAAATGGCAGAAAACAAAGCCTTACTATTAAAAAGGGTTGAATGATTCGAGATAAAATGCAACGTGGCGCGTTTTATCAGGAGACATTCATCAGGATGTCTCCAGAATATAAGATCTCACAGTTCCATTGAGCTACACAAGCGATTAATTATTTTCCCTCTGTTTTCCAGTCGTTACTGTTAATCCTGCAAAATAGTTACTTACATACACTTTTGTTCATTATTGAAAACTTGAATTTAATTACGTATTAGTCCGGCGAAATAGTAACACATTGACACGCTAATAGATGCGAATTATCCTCTCGATTGAGGGATGTGCATTTTGTGGAATACAGGTAACAGTGTTCGAAAATGAATCAGCAAAAAAATAAACATTTCAGACAGCGAAACAAATATATTATGTTGTACATAGTCTCCATGCATGCAAAATATCTTGTCATTCTTGCTATCTTGCAGTAAATTCTCACCAAATTACCAACACCGGTCAGGAGCTACCAGAATCGAAAATCACAGCTGTGAACATTATAGTAATACATGCTCCCCAGACATGCGCACTTTTGTAAACCAAAAGGCGACGCGCGACGCAAATGTCCGTCGCGCGTCGCGCGTCGACTTTTCAAAAGTCGACGCGCGACGGAAAAAGTCGACGTCGCGTTTTGAAAGGCGACGTCGCCCTCTCCGTCGCGCGTCGACTTTTACAATGTTAGGAGATAGGGCAAAAGTCGACGTCGACTTTTGAAACACGACGTCGAGTGTTGGCCTATCTCTTTAACATTGCAAAAGGCGACGCTCGACGGAGAGGGCGACATCGCCTTTTAAAACGCGACGTCGCCCTCTCCGTCGGGCGTCGACTTTTACAATGCTAAGAGATAGGCCAAAAGGCGACGTCGACTTTTGAAACACGACGTCGAGTTTTGGCCTATCTCTTTAACATTGTAAAAGTCGACGCGCGACGCGCGACGGAAAGGGCGACGTCGCGTTTCAAAACACGACGTCGACTTTTCGCGTCGCGCGTCGTGCGTCGACTTTTGCAAGTCGACGTGGGAGATCAAATTGGCACAAATAGAACACCATACTACACAAGACACAAACAGGACGCTAGCATGGTACAATAAAGACAAGTGATATTACAGTGCTAGACATCACATCATCAAGTTTCTGTTGCTTCTCAGAAAAATGCATTAAAGCAATAGGAACCTGAACCCACCCAACCACCCGCAGATATCCCTATGTCCATACGCTTGATCTCATACCGACCCCTCAATTAACGGAATGACTGATAGGGATTCACGCTTACAGGTACACATTTCGCTTGCACCACCACATATATGTAAGGCAGAAAATAAGTGTTTCGACAAGCGTCACTTTTTGACTGCTTAGTCTGCAATAAACGCTCAGCAGGTGACAAAGATTAGATCCATCTTTGTAATAGTCACTGTTAAAATGAGTGTATAGCAGAAGACTTATGACGTAATGGTAAGGAAAAACTAGAGCAATGAATGCATGACAACGGTGATATTGGTGTCACTCGACATGAAGGTATGTGACTGGCATCAAAATGAAGTGACGTGGAAATTTAATGCAAGAAGATCCTATAACGATTGGGTGTTACTCTAGTAATTGGCAAGTCTTCAGACGTGAGAATCGGGTGTGCACGTTAATTTGGTGAGGTTAATGAGTAACTTACTAAACCGGGTGGAGGTTATTAGGTAACTTATCAACCTCACCGGCTTCACCTTTTCAGCTGAAAGCAAGCACAACTCACAGACGACCAGGTAATTCAGGAGAATAAACTACTCGTGGCACACAATGAAACCATGGTGTAAGGGATTTTATCCATCATTGCAAGTTGTCGAACGTCCATCGTCCATCAATAACAGTCAGACGACAAAATGCCAGGTGTTCATGAAATGTACATGCCATGGGACGAGTCCAAAGTTGTGGGCACGCAAAGACTTGAATTTCTTGTCATAGGTCCAATTTATCTTGGTAACATGATCAGTTACACAAATCGCTCCCCGGAATAAACACAATTTCGCCTACTTTATCCCTTTCCATGGTAAAATTTCATAATGGAGCAGACGATACGTAAGGATAAGCAGTTATATGATGTGTCCTTCATTGGACTGGTGAATAAGAGCACATCAGGTCGATCTCTATTACAATTAGATGAAACCTAGGCATTCTCCTTTTTAATAATTTAAATGAATAAATCACAGGAGTGTGGCAGAATGGGCCAATGAACAGTGAACAGTGAATGGTGTGCCTCCCAGTTTGCACAGTCATTTTGGGCACGAAAATGTCCAACCTGTAACCATCTGGGTCATCTAAACGCGGTAAGACTGATCCTGGGATCGTGTGTATCCATTTTCAACCTACTTTCGGGAACTGCAAGGGGGAATTTCCAGAAATCAATACTGTCATGGTATTGTAGTCTATTATTAGACATTGTGGATGTTTCTCGAATATAGGGCTGACGCAAGCTTGTTTACGTATTATTATGAGGATCTGCCACTTGGAGCTTTCTGGAAGGCTTTTGTAAATTGTATCTAGGTCAGGTGATGCGGTAATGCTGTGTATTCTAGAAGCTTCTTAATGGGCAGAATGATCTGGAATGCCTCATAGAGAATAAATAGCGCATCACTCAGTCATTCAGGAGGGAATTCAAACTGGCTTTTATGTGAGTCTGTTATACTGTGTTACTATCTGGATTTTACCTTTGCCTGTAACTACGGACTGCTGGATTATTTACTCATTAACTTTTGACTGCGGCATAATCTACGCTATTTGTTAACGGCTATCGGATATAGGACATTTACTGAGACTGTGTACAACTGAGCAGTGTTGGATTACCATTATACAGAAGAGTGATTGTGCGAGTCAACAAGAACTGTAAAATGTACACCAGTATAGCATTGAACAGTAAGACTATATTTCACACATTTATTTGTTGTATTAACCTTACTTAAATTGTATATGATTTTAGTATTGTAAATAAATATTTGATTGTTAATCCTTGACTTCACAAGTCTTTCTTTTACGGTAAAGCTGACGTAACAGAAATTGGGGGCTCGTCCGGGATATTTGTTTACATTATTGATCAGCTGGCAGCCTTGCAACATAGTTCTAAATTGATACAGCTTTAAAACATTGTCTAAATTTGTGAAGTCAGGGAGTACACTTATCAACATGTCATTTGACTCAGCACAGTTTGCCTCAAAGCCTAGTCAGGAGGTATTTAACGAACTACGCAAAGAGGATTTGTTCGCGCTGTCTAAATTCCTACAAATTAAAGCTAAAACATCTTTGAGAAAGCAAGAAATTAAGAAACTCATTATTAAACATTTTGTTAGCAAACAACTTTGGAATGAAAGTGATTTTGATTTAACTGAGGAAACAGTTGATGATTTGGAAATAAGGAAATTAGAATTGCAAAATCAGCTGGAATTAAAGAAATTAGAATTAGAATTAGAGAGAGAAAAGCAAGAAAAAGACAGAGAATTAGAGAGAGAAAAGTTAGAAAAAGAGGAAAGAGAGAAAGAAAGAGATAAAGAAAGACAGTTAGAGGAAAGAGAGAAAGAAAGACAGTTTCAGTTAGAAATGAAGCATATGGAATTACAGTCCCAAACAAGTCCTCCTGCACATACACCCGTACAATCACAATCAAAAGTTAATGCGGCTCGTCAAATACGTCTCGTCCCACCATTTCAGGAAAAGGAAGTTGATAAATATTTTCTGCATTTTGAGAAAATTGCTGAAAATTTAAACTGGTCAAAAGAAAATTGGAGTTTACTTCTTCAAAGTGTTTTGATCGGAATGGTAAGGGACATTTACACTCAATTGACGATTTGTCCCGAAAATATAAAAGGCGGAATACGGACTTTACCCCTACAATAGGGGAAAACCCCTATCAGCCCTTTCCTCAAGGGCGAATATAGGCCCCCGGGCTTATCGGGGCCTGCTGGGAGAGGTAGGGTGGGGGAGTGGGTGCATGTAAATTGAGGATTATTCCCGAAAATATAAAAAGCCGAACACGGACTTTACCCCTACAATAGAAGAAAACTCCTATCAACCCTATCCCAAAGTATAGTCACAGGATATTCATTCACATTGACCTTTGACCTCTTGGGGCCAATGAGCGTCAATATGCTCTTTAAGTACACAAAAGTCAATGAGTGCAAGCGTACTACTCTGTATCTGGGGTTAGGATGCGTAGGTGTATGGCGTCACTTCCGGTAGGCGTGAATCGGGCGTGACCCTGGGGAACATGTTTAGACCTGTCTGACCTACATCCGGGTACTTTCCTGTGAGTGAGTGTGTGAGTGAGTGAGTGAGCGAGTGTGAGTGAGTGAGTGAGTCAGTGAGTCAGTGAGGCGTGTCCAACGCCCGTCTTAACGCATGGACGCACTAACGATGGCGAGTGGGTGGGTGAGTGAGTGAGTGGGATCCGACTGGACTAATGTATTGTCCGTTTTCATCATTTTGCGCATGCGTAGTCTGGTCGTAGTATAGAAAGCAGACATTTTGTGGATTCGTGGAGGTTTGTGGAGTGATTGAGGGACCATACCTGGTCAAATGGACCGTGTGGGGTATCAGTTTTACATCCGGGTCCTCATCTTACATTTAGGAGTAGTATAGAAGGCCACAATTTTGGGGCCCCGAGCTCCGAGCTCCGAGCTCCCGCCTGCCTCATCTCCGAGCTCCGAGCTCCCGACTACTCCATCTCCGAGCTCCGAGCTCCTGCCCTGTACAGACCTTTTGGTCTTTGATATATGTTGGCATTTGTGGGAAGTTGATGCTGGGTCGACATCGGGCGTTACAGACTAGTCTTTCGTGTTAATTCCGTCATTTACATCTGACGACGATACAGCTCACCAATCTCCAATGTACGAGTTGTCACAGCGAAACAGCTCACCAATTACCAGTATACGAGTTGTCAGAGCATTTCCACCATAGCTCTCTAGATTTGTATCTAATACCGCTTATGCCGGTGCTAGGGGCCGTGTGGTCAAATCATCCATGTTGCCACATGAACAGGTACAATAAAAGCGTACCTGAGATACAACACATATCACGAATCGTTAGATTCTTGGTGTGTGCTTTAGAATAGGTTAACCAGAAGACTATTCTGTGAAGTCATGTGACGCAGTCAGTATGTCGGCACCTCTTCCCACTTCCCTTATATGTGTTGTAATTAACACATGTCGTTACGCCTTAACGCCCTAGCATAACGCCGTGACGCCATGATATACACAGATGAAAGAAAAACAACAACAGCAAGGATGAGAGATGAGTGAACAACAACAACAACATGTTTTTTTCCATATGGTTTATTCTCCCCTCCAGGACATCAGACCCACGCAAGGGGAGCCGCGTTGGATATGTTTACAATTCAAGAAGACTCTTGTCCAATCAGAGGCCGCCATTTGGCGCTGTATCAGTCATATTCGTTCTTGCCCGTTACTGCGTTAGATGTATTCTCGGCTGCTCTTGTCCAATCAGAAGTCGCCGTTTCAGAAACTTTCACCGTTGCTCGGTGTGACCTAATCGTCGTCGGGCAGGCCTGGATATTGTTCGGCCAGCATGTCATGAAAGAGTTGTTTGCGCACCCTGATCGCATTTTCCAGGGCCTCAGTGGGTGGTAGCCCCATATCCTCTTCCAAGTGACCCTTGGTCTTCATGATGGACCTGTGCGTGGGGTCGCCTTTCATTTCAAGCGGTAGTAAGGTATACTGTTCATAGATCGCCATCCATCAAGGGGTTTTGGAGGACGATTAACCTTTGAACAGGGTCAAAGATCGGGCGTTAAGGCATTGAGACGGGCTATAAGGCGTAACGACGGGTGTTGACGGGCGTTGAGACGGGCGTCACTGCATTTCGATGTATTGGTGGCAATTCCATGAAAATCAGGGCTTCTGAGCTAGTTCACCAGGGCGTTGAAGCGTTAAGCTAAGCGTTGACGGTCGTTACTGTGTATAAAAGCAAGTGTATTGCCAAAACACGCACAGAGGACGTTCAACCGTCAATATGGCTTATACTTGATCTGAGTGCCAACGCACGTTCACCAGACGTTACGATATGGTGCGACACGAGAAAAATATACATGGGATTGAAGACTCCGAGGCACAAGAAGCCGATACAGAGAGTGATGAGAGTCTATCTACTGATACGGAGAGCTTGACCTCAGATAGTCAGCCTACATCCCAGGAAAGTGAGATTGAATTGAAATTGAATTGAATTGATTGCTGAGAGTCTATATACTGATACGGAGAGCTTGACCTCAGATAGTCAGATTACATACCAGGAAAGTGAGGCAGAACCTACCTTCTGGGATCGTATTGTGACAGCAGCTGTCAATATTCATGCTGCAGCGATCGAGGACGCCGGAGAGGATAACTTACAACAGGCGTACACCTAAATGCGCCCCTGCATCAGGAAAACATCCATGGCGATCTATGAACGGTATACCTTACTACCGCTTGAAATGAAAGACGATCCCACGCACAGGTCCATCATGAAGACCAATCGTCACAAGGAAGAGGATATGGGGCTACCACATACTGAGGCCCTGGAAAATGCGATCAGGGTGCGCAAACAACTCTTTCTGGACATGCTGTCCGAACAATATCCAGGCCTGCCCGACGACGCTTAGGTCACACCGAGCAAAGGTGAAAGTTTCTGAAACGGCGACTTCTGATTGGACAAGAGTAGCCGAGAATACATGTAACGCAGTTACGGGCAAGAACGAATATGACTGATACAGCGCCAAATGGCGGCCTCTGATTGGACAAGAGTCTTCTTGAATTGTAAACATACCCAACACAGCTCCCCCAGCGTGGGTATGATGTACTGGAGGGGAGAATAAACCATATGAAAAAAAAGCATGTTGTTGTTGTTGTTGTTGTTACTCTCTCATCTCTCATCCTCCTTGTTTTTGTTTTTGTTTTTCTTTCATCTGTGTATATCATGTCGTCAAGGCGTTATGCTAGGGTGCTAAGGCGTAACTACAGACGTTAAGGCGTAACGACGGAGCTTGGTGAAGGATTTAATCCTTAAAGGTTATGAATTAGTTCCTGAAGCCTATAGACAAAAGTTTCGTAGTTGTGAAAATGTAGAATTTGCTCGTTCAAAAGAACAGTTATTTGATAGGTGGTGTGCCTCGGTTAAAACTGACAACCAATTTGAAAGCCGACAGCTTATGCTGGTAGAGGAATTTAGAAAGATGTATCCATGGTGATATTAGAACATTTCTTGATGAAAATAATGCCAACACTTTAGATCAGGCAGCACGTTCTTCTGACGAATACGCTCTGACACACAAATTATCATTTGTCAATGCTGTTAAGCCATGTTCATTCCAGTCTAATCTCTCAGGTGACAAACCCAATTCTTTCTCAGGGCCTAAAACGTTTAACCCCAGTTACAAAGGTCAAAGGTCAAACACAGTCACTCACTTTTAACATTCAAAATAAATTTCCCGTTTGCAATTATTGTAAGAGGGAGGGCCATTTGGTGGCTAATTGTTTTAAATTGAAAAGAAAACAACAAGATCAAGTCTTTCAAAAGCCCAGTGGTTTCCTCACCTCAAGATCTATACCCAAGCAGGTTAGTGACGTTCATAGTGTATATAAAGTTAAGATGGCTAGGGACACTGTTCCTATTACTTCTATCAAGGATAAGGTTGACAGTTTTTCAAATCCTGTTATGGAGATTTTTGAACCATTTATCCACAATGGTTTTGTGTCGCTTTCAAGTGATTTGTCTAATGCTACTTCTGTGAAGATTTTGCGAGACACGGGCGCGTCCCAGTCTCTCTTGTTGGCAGATACTTTGCCGTTTTATGACTCTTCATCTGCAGGCAGATTAAAGGGATAGATTCTGTAAATTATACACCCGTTCCGCTCTATAACGTCCATCTGTCTTCCGACTTGATTTCTGGGCCTGTTACGGTGGGTATTAGAGGTAGTTTATCTTTTGAGGGTGTTCAATTACTTCTTGGAAATGATCTTGCGGGAGATAAGGTCGGGGTTAACCCGATTGTAACTGACAAGCCTTGTTTGGATCAGATCCATGATCCAGTTGAAGACGAAATTCAAAGTTTGTATCCTGAGGAGTCTGAAAAGTCTCTTAAAGATGACGTCGACGATGACGTTTGCTTGGCCGATACTTTCGTGTGTTTAAATGATGAGGCTGATAAGCCACATTTTGATAGCAAATTGGAATGTTCTAATGAAAAAATTTCAAAATCACGGCTGGTTAATGAACAGTATAGTGACAAGCACATTTCCAAGTTGTTTGACTGAGCAGTAGATGAGTGTGATGTAACTCAAGAGCATGTGTGTTACTTTTGCAAGAATGGTGTTCTTATGCGCAAATGGCGACCGCCAGATTTGTCACCTGATGATGAGTGACCAGTTAAGTATCATATTGTAGTACCAAATTCTTATCGTTCAAATATCCTCAGACTAGCCCATGAAACACCTCTTCCAGGCTATTTAGGTGTTAACAAAACATATTACAAAATTCTAAATCATTTCTATTGGCCAAATTTAAAGAAAGTGGTTACGGAATTTTGTAGGTCATGCCACACATGTCAAATGTAGGAAAACCAAACCAAACATACCAAAGGCCCCTCTACAACCAATCCCTGCATTTGAGGAAGCATTTAGTAGGGTGATTATAGATTGTGTTGGTCCATTACCAAAAACAAAGGCAATCAATACATGTTAACAGTCATGTGTGCTTCAACCAGGTTCCCTGAGGCCATTCCTTTACGGAATATTAAGCCAAACACTATTGTTAAGGCCTTAGTTAAGTTTTTCACACTTGTCGGCTTACCCCAGTCCGTTCAGTCTGATCAGGGATCTAATTTCATGTCAGGAATTTTTCAACAAGTCATGCATGAATTGGGAATAAAGCAGTACAAATCATCTGCATACCACACAGAAAGCCAGGGCGCATTAGAAAGATTTCACCAGATATTAAAGAACATGATTAGGACTTATTGTTTTGACACTGAGAAAGACTGGGATGAAGGCATACATTTGTTATTGTTTGCTGTTAGAGAGTCTGTTCAAGAGTCTTTAGGCTTCTGTCATTTGAATTAGTCTTTGGTCATACAGTTACATTACCACTTCAACTGCTAAAGGAAAAGTTCCTAGACAGTGATCTTGACTCATGTAGACTCTTACAATATGTGTCGGACTTTCGCACCAGGTTGACTAAAGCATGTGATTTGGCCATGTCAAATTTAAAGTCAGCACAAAAATGTATGAAAATAACCTATGATAAACATGACCTTAAACGAAGTTTCAAACCTGGCGAGAAGGTACTGGCTTTTCTGCCTATTCCTGGTAATCCACTCAAGGCTAGATATTATGATCCTTATGTCATTGAAAAGAAATTGAGTGACCTTAATTATGTAATTTAGACTCCTGACAGGCGTAAACACAAAAAGTGATGTCATGTAAAGATGTTAAAATTATACATAGACAGAGATAGCACTAACAGTACTGTACACCCTGTAAGTATAGTTAGTTCTGACCCTGATAATAATAAAACTCCTGAAGAGCCCATGACAGCGGCGAAATTACATAAGTCTGACAATCTACTTAATTTGGATTCCAAGATGTGTCATCTCGAACCAGCGCGTCAGGAAGAACTTTGAACTCTGCTCAGTCAATATGAACATTTGTTTCCCGATATCCCCAATCGGACTGATAAAATTTCACATGACGTCAATGTCGGAGATTCTAATCCAGTGAAGCAGCACTCATATCGTTTGAATCCCATTAAACAAAATTATCTGAAAAAAGAGATTCAGTATTTATTGGACAATGACTTCATTGAACCAAGTAATAATAACTGGAGTTCACCTTGTATCCACGTTCCAAAGCCAGATGGCAGTTACAGGATGTGTACTGACTACAGAAAGGCGAACACATTGACCAAAACAGATACATTTCCTATTCCACGCATTGACGATTGCATTGATAAAGTGGGAAGTGCCAAGTTTGTGTGAAAGTTTGATCTTCTGGGAGGATTTTGTCAAGTTCCACTGACGGATCGTCCGGGGGAGATGTCGGCATTCGTCGTTTCGGAGTGTCTGTTCCGGTACAAAAAAAAACAAAAACAAAAATAAAATAAAAAATAAAAAAATAAAAGATTGTTGAGATGGAGTTTGATGTTACAATACAATATCGAAATCGGACATATTAAGGGCAAGGACAATTTGATTGCTGATTGTTTGTCTCGCATATAATGTACATATATTTGTCAACATTTTTGCTGTTGTAATATAGATTTGTTTTGCAATAATGTTTTGAATTGACAAGAAAGTTCCAAATTTGAAACTGTCTTTTTTTTAAGAGAGGGAGTGTCATGGTATTGTAGTCTATTATTAGACATTGTGAATGTTTCTCGAATATAGGGCTGACGCAAGCTTGTTTACGTACTATTATGTGGGTCAGCCACTTGGAGCTTTCTGGAAGGCTATTGTAAATTGTATCTAGGTCAGGTGATGCGGTAATGCTGTGTTCTAGAAGATTCTTGATGGGCAGAATGATCTGGAATGCCTCATAGAGTATAAATAGCGCATCACTCAGTCATTCAGGAGGGAATTCAAACTGGCTTTTATGTGGGTCTGTTATACTGTGTTACTATCTGGATTTTACCTTTGCCTGTACTACGGACTGCTGGATTATTTACTCATTAACTTTTGGCTGCTGCATAATCTACGCTATTTGTTAACGGCTATCGGATATTGGACATTTACTGGGACTGTGTACAACTGAGCAATGTTGGATTACCATTATACAGAAGAGTGATTTGTGCGCGTCAACAGGGACTGTAAAGTGTACACCGGTATAGCATTGAACAGTAACACTATATTTCACACATTTATTTGTTGTATTAGCCTTACTTAAATTGTATATGATTTTAGTATTGTAAATAAATATTTGATTGTTAATCCTTGACTTCACACGTCTTTCTGTTACGGTAAAAGCTGACGTAACAATACCACGTGACTTCGTTAGCCAATCAGCTAAAGTCTACCAACGTAGCCTGACATTTTCGAGTCATGTGATGTCCTTCTTGTTCAAAATTACAGATCTACCACACCTCTTGGATGATACGACAGTTATTCATACCTATATATTTTGTACGCCCAGGCAATATCTGTTTCCGAAGTGGTATGAAAACCTGTAATTTATCAGATTTCTCGTTCTCCGCCAGATAAACGCCGAACAGAATACGGTAAGTTACCGGATATCGCTCCGCGCACGGATATTCTGACACCTGACTGCGTGGGGAGCGGCATGAAACAGACGAGATTTGCTGAAGTGTTTTTGTTAATTTTGTTAATAATTCACCATCCTACCTAGGCATATTTTACGACCAGCATTAGGCCTAAACGACTCCCATAATTAGTTATCAAAATACAGGTCGCCTTGTTAAGAGACAACGGATTGTTTTTGTTTGTTTTTTTGTTTTTTTCACTATTATATCGAGTATGTTTGATGAAAAAAAAGCCTGACCTGGTAAAAGTACGTTTGTGAGATGATGTTTTGGTTTAAGGCTAAATGATCAATTGGCATCAAGCAGTGATTAATAGACAAGACGTATGGGACATTAATCCTGCTTGGAGTTTGCTATTGCCTCGAGACCGTGCTCTATCTGAGAACGTGCGCTATCAGGAATTCTGTAACGCTTGTGCCTATTACATCTTGCTAACCGTGTGTATATCTGAAATGTTTTAGCACGCTCATGTGAAATGTACAGACGCAGGTGTTCAGTTGGGCGATTTTATTTCACAAGGTGTATTTAGGAATGGTCTAAATGTCGCCTGCCTCCACACAATCGAAAAAACAAAGATGGAATTTCTGTCTCAAGTTTGTTATTTCCATCGTGAAATCGATTAACAAAGCGACACAAATAGACCTTCACCAAGGTATGGTTCATACAATCTGTCGCAGGTGGCAGAATCACTCCCCAATAAGTTCATAATAAGCCCTCGTCCACTGACATTGGCACGTCGGCAATTGACGCCCGGGGGGGAACGTTTCAACTCGAGAAAAGGCGAGCAGAGAAGTAACTTAATTTTACAATATTTTCAACCTTTCGTTTTAATGTTTGTTGATAATGAATTTGAGCAGTGAATGCTCGTTGGTTATTTGACGCACGTTGAGTCGTCGGCCTTGCCCGAAAATGTAAACATTCCCACAATAACCGTGCGTGAAATAACCATTGAGCACGCCTGTGAAATAATTAGTTTTTACTTTGTATACTAATCATACTTTGAGGACGTAAAAGGTGTTCAGTACCGATAGTTTTAATAGTTTGTCTGTCGTTGCCTACATTGCTTTGGCTTTAGTGTATCGTACTTAAAACATATACTACATGACCACACAGTTACGAACACTACAAAGGAAAACGATTTTTTTTTTGGCAAAGCAACAAAAAACCCGGAGGACTGACCTTGGATTAATACTGACAATGTGTATAAATATTATGTTTTCATGTCGAACTGAAGTAAGTTATGTGTACGTGAAGGCCTGTACATCGATCATTCGTATACTGTCTGCTTTTCCTTTACCGCGTGTACAAGACCCACGCTGAGGGAAGTTCTTGTCCAATTAACATCCTTTGATGTTAACCAGCCTGGGCCTGTGGCATAAGCCCGCCATACCTTGGTCGCTGCGTTTTGGCAGCTTCACCAGTGTTACAAATGTCATTTCGTTTGCGGGACCGGGGTGTCAATAAGTACAGTTATTCTACCCCAATACTTCCGACCTACTCATAGGGTGCAAGGTTACAAGTACAATAGATGCACGAATTGTTCTCTATACTGGGTACACAAGACTGGCATGATATATTTCCGTGAATATAAAATATCCCATTTGACATTATCGCAGGTGCAGCCATAGCTCTCGCTGTTATATCTTCTGATTGGTTTCGGCTTTTCCTGACAGTTCACGTTTATTATTCACCAATCAAACTCCCACATTATTCAACATCATTTGATCAAAGTATGACATTTCACGTTATTCAGGAATTCAAACTCCCACATCCTTCAGCATCAATTATTACAGGTTTTTCCCAACACACGCGTGGCTCAAATTCATCCAACCTCTACTATATTTCTTGTCGGCTCGCGTTGATTTCTATCACACTCCCTAAAATAACAACTGTGGTCACTTGACATTTTGTGGGTTGCAGATTGACTTCATATATATAAGGGCGGTGGGTAAGAATCAGATGTTTTTATGTGTTGCGAAGATAATCCACCCATACGCCCTCTACAAGGATAAGCTCACAAGAGCAAATCTTTTTTGACAAATTCACAATGTTCGAAGTTAGTTATATAGAAAATTATTTTGGTCCACATGAAATTGCCGTATTTCCCCATACGCACGTCCAAAGGGTACGTGACGTTTAAATAGGAAAAACTTCTGTAGTTGATACCTTTGTGAAGCCAAGAATTAATTCTTTAATTCTGCACAGAATGCTATAAATCGTACAGAGAAATTCGCACGTTTTATACTGTAAATGTCCATAGTTAAGAAGTGGAGGACATTCATTTCTAATGGTTGAAAAAAAAATTCAGTATTTATTCATCAGGTTAATAGAAATAATAGATGAAGAAAAATGGGGGGTCACCACACTCGTTATGAAAATATGGCAGCCATAAATATGTGATAGCCATAACACTGAATACATAGAGAAAGTTGACTTTTTTTTTTTTTTTTCTTCTTTTTCTTGAAGCTCATTAAATCAAACATCCTCGTCTCAAATTTTACTCTTCTTGCTATATAATGCTAAACTCAAAGTTGACGTTGAATATGTAATAAAAACAAGGAGTCGAGATGTTTTCTTAGAAAATAGTAGCGGTATATTACAGATAAATTGAGACTTTCTAGCCAAATGTCCAGGAGCGGGTGAGGATGCGGAATCAGGTTGTGGGTGTTCTTCTTATTCAATATTCCTGGCTGTTCACCTATAAATCCTTCACACGTTTGCCTTTTTGTTGAAAGTCAATACGGATGAATTTTGGGAGGTACAGCACAAGCATTATCTTCAACCTTGGTTTTGTTGTGTCAGATAGCAGTCTTTTGTTTAATCTTATCTTATTTTGAGGTGTCTGGACACTTTACTAGGAAGTAAAGCCTGTTGTGAGAAATTCGACAAAGCACTAGGTTATACAATCTCAGTAAACTCAGATATAATATCACGGAATATTATATCTGAATTCCGCCCTATATAAATCCCGTGCGAATTTGAAACTACTATTGTTAGCCAATCAGGTGGATAGTTTGTTGAAACAATTTCAAAATCACGCCCACAATAATAACACACGGCAGCACGTGGTCTAATATATAAACATTATCCTGAAACAGTGTCCAAATATGGCATCATTTTCAGACAGTGTTCGTGGAAAACCGTAAAGACCAAAGAGTTTACTCCCGCCGAAAAGTTCGGCTTTGTTAGCGGTAGAAAATATCAAAAGATTGTGCCGTGCGAAGATGTTAATCTCCGTGAAGTAAACGTCAATCATTGTCAGAGAGAAAAGATAGAAATGGTCGTGATTGGCTTATTACACACGCGTTTTCCCCAAGCTGTAACCATCATGGTCCGACATTGGTAAACATATGGTACATCATATATTGACAAACGGTTTTTTCACCGCCAATGTAGGAGCGTGTGGGTGTGGACAAACGATGTACCAATTTCATTCGGTCCATCATGGCGTGGCAAACATTTGGACCAATATATGTTTTCACTCCGAAAGCCGCAGTTTGGTATTTATGACGTAATTCATATCCCAGCATGCAAAGCGTATTTTCAACACGCATTGCTTCCTGTACCAACAACAACAACATTGCGGAGCTGCTGTTGTCGCTGTTGGCAGAAAACAAATGCTTAAAAGTCCGCATGGAGGCCTGGGCATCATCAAAGAAGTTTCCTGGTTGTTTTAAGCAGTGTCTTCAAGATCAGCATCTTCAACCTAAAGGTAATTTCTGGTGTAAGCGATCCTTTTTCACGGAAGGTCAACTCATTCAGCAGATTCAGAACAGATTCAATTTCCAACGTAGACAAAATCGGCGGTACAGATGAACTGAAGGCCTATGGACGAGCAAGCCCAGACATATGATGGAAGAAAGCGAGCAGAATTATAAACCATTCACAATTATGTAACACCGCCACAGATACACCCACCCCCCTTCCCACTAACATGAGAATAAGTGGCTACTTAATCAAACTACCATGCAGTGTTTTCAGGAAAGTATACTTTAAGGAACCCGCAAAAACCTTAGTAGTCAGGTCTCCCTCTCCCCCCTCTCCCCTCTCTCCCCTTCCACTCCACAAACATTTACAATAATGGAGGGTTACACCATCATGTATGATACTCTGTAAAAACAACTGTACCCCGGTATACAAAATTGCACATCCACAAAAAATTGTGTACTGGTACACAAGATGTGTAGGTTTTCTTCAAAATTGTGTACCACTGGAACACAATTATTGTGGATGTGCAATTTTGTTACAGCGATTGTTTTTAGAGAGTACCTCCTTGAATTATATACAGCGACTGCACCCATTAACATAAGCAGTCGATTCGGGCAGGGTTACATAATTTTGAGTGGTCTCTGAATTCGCTATATTTCCACAAACAGCATAGTCTTATAAGTCAAAACACTATTAAAATACCTGGGATGTCCATCGCAACAACTTTATTTGGAAATGTAAATCATAACGAGTTATAAAGGCACTTCCCAAACAATACAGTGACAGTCTCCTCCGTGAGAAATAACAATCTGATGGGTTGAAGACCAAATACTCTCAGATATATTGCAATTATTCTGAAAGGTTGATTATGCTAGATGATGGTGTAAGCTTACCAACCAATATTATTTCACTGTCTAACTGAACATCAAAGATAATGGACTAATATGCTCATGGGTTAAATTTACCGTCCTGCCATGCAAAATGGTCCGAAACAGCAATTGTACCAGTGAATGTCCATTCATTTCCCACAAATGTTCAACATTGATAGTGGAAATAAGAGAAATTCTACTGAAGAACAAAAAATGACATTTTACAAAATGATTAATCATTACTACATTAAACTTTCATGAAAGATTTTCTTTTTTTTTAAGTAGACTATTCAAAAGAAAACTGAAAAAAACATTGTTTCGTGATTGAAACTGAAAGAAACTTATTCAAAGAGCATTTTGTACTGCGAGGTTGTTTGTTGTTTGTACCAAAAATGGAATATTTTAGTTATGGTACACCAAAATGAAATAAAATAGAAACTCAAAAATCCATATTCATGTATATAGATTTTTCACCAGTGGACCAGGAAGTGTTTATCACTTTCTGTTTACACACCACCATCGTCTATCCAACTAATACAATATTATCTATGAAAGAATTCAAGGGATGATTGGCATAAAATACCACAGCATTTTGTTGTATTAGCTATACTCAGAATACTTGCAAGGCATCGTATACGGTCTATCGATGGAGTAGGCGCATGTAATTTTCAGGCACACCTGTCAATCATAACCATAGCGATAGCGAAGGTGATGCCCTAGGATAAATTTGAAATAAATCAGAATTTTCAACATTGGCTTACCCATCTCAAGACATTGTGCACATCGGCTGAACTACGGTCAGATGCAGGGTGTGTGAAATTAAACATTGAACTCGCGAATCCACGGTACATAACTTTATATCATGGCCAATTATATCAGGAGTTCCACTCACATTACCATTGTTGTAGGACCAGATATCAAGTATTGGGTCTTTCAAAGTGAATACTCTATATTTAGTATTTGTTAACTTAAACAAAGCCAATCTCAATTATTGCTGCATCTTTTAAAGTTAAAATGCAAAGGTTTTTAGATTCTTCTTTTAGTATTTTATATAACATGTACCGGTATAAGTTGAATAATGATAAAAAATATCGGTATATCTGCTACCGGTACTTGATTTAATTTGAAGTAGTTGTCTGCTAGAATCTTTTGAAATGTTGGTTCCCCAAGCCCAGCTGACTTCCAATTTGCACACAAACATCACTACGTAATCTTTCCTTTCCTTACTTCCAGCCACCTGAAGACGGAACATTACAAGCATGGACATCCGACCTGTGACATAAAAGGGGTAGTGAGTAGTAGGGTTTAACGTCGTTTTCAACCTTGTTTCAGTGATATCACGACGGTGCCTATATGTGCCAGAACATGAGTGCTCACAGTTCCTATTACCCTGGACACTGATCAGCCCAGCCAGTACAGCACCTGGTCACCCATCCAAGTATTGACCGAGCTGTGATATAAAATGGCCCAATGGGCT
>JAVTVY010018820.1:0-75218 GCA_036873755.1 Hanleya hanleyi | reverse complement strand
CGCAGAATAACGAAAACGGACGATGCATTAGTCCAGTCGGATGCTCCTCCACGAGGGCTTCAAAATAAGACCTCATACGACACCATCGGACCAATAGACCCCAAAACGTCCACCCAGCACTATTTACCCACTAGGCATGCGCGCAGTGACTTTTTCAAAAAAATTCACCTCTTAGCTTCGGGACCCCGCCCATCGTGTTATACGTGACGAGACGTGAAAAACAAGATCCCACAACCCATATCGCAATGTCCAGGAGTAAATTTCCCAGTATGGACCTATCCACTGAGCTAGTATGGGCCAATATACAGACCTACCCGGTACCTGGACTTTTCAAAAAAAATTCACCCCTTAGCTTCGGGTCCCCGCCCATCGTGTTCTACGTGGTGAGACGTGAAAAACAACATTCCACAACCCATATCGCAATTTCCAGGAGGAAATTTTCCAGTATGGACCTATCCACTGAGCCAGTATGGGCCTATATACAAACCTACCCGGTACCGAGATTTTCGAAAAATTTCACCGCTTATCTCCGAGACCATTCCCATCGTGTTTTACGTGGCGAGACGAAGAAAACAAGACCCCACAACCCATAGTAAATTCCACAAAAAATGACCACTCCAATACTCCATAGGCCTACAGTCATTTTCCCCTATAGATGCAAATGTTCGAATCATTCTCCTATTATTGAGGTAAAGTCCGTGTTCCGCATTTTATATTTTCGGAGACAAGTCCTCATTTTACATACACCCACCCATGACTTGATAGGCAAGCCCGATAAGCCGGAGACCGATATTAGCCCTTTTGGGCCTTGTTGATAGGAGTTTCCCCCTATTTTATGGGTAAAGTCCGTGTTCCGCTTTTCATATTTTTGGGACAAATCCTCAATTTACATGCACCCACCCATGACTTGGTCGCCCTGGACGAGCGCTCCACTTTGACACCTCACTCGACCCAATCGGTTGATTAGGGCCCCTCTCGCCCCCAAAATGTCCCGAAGATTGGCGAAAATTGCCGGAGAATTTCCCCCTGCTCCCGCGTATTTGGGACTACATTCTGTCCGTCGAGGCTTTTCCCCGCGACCGCATCACCGCCAGACCGCATCACCGCGGAGGAATACATGCCCCAAAGGTCACGTGACCGGAAGTTCCGGAACTATAGTGACCTTGACCTCTTGATCACGTGATCTCCCCGTGACCTCCCCAAAAATGAAGAAAGAAGGTCAAGTTGACTTTATCCGTCCTTTACATACTACTTATGTCTTCACGTTGTGCACGTTTAGGCACAGCCTCTATACACAATTAGGCGCATTTCCACAGTTAGACGCAAATTTTCTACACGATTAGGCGCAACGCATAATTAGGCGCAAAATGATTTCCACGAATAAGCGCGTTTCCACGATTAGACACATATTTCTCATTTCCACAATTAGGAGCAAATCTCCTACACGAATAGGCGCAGTTCCACAATTAGGAGCAATTTTTCTACACGAGTAGGCGCAACGCAGAATTAGCCGCAAGATGATTAGGAGCAATTAAATGATTAGCCTCCTTACACGATTAGGCGCATTTACACAAATAGGCGCAAATTTCGTACACGATTAGGTTCAGTTCTACAACTAAGAGCAAATTTCGTACACGATTAGGCGCAGTTCCACCATTAAGCGCAAATTTCGTACACGGTTATGCGCAACACGTTATTAGGCGCAATTTTTTTTACACGATTTGGCGCTGACACGATTAGGCGCAAATACACGATTAAGCCCCCCACAGGGGCTTCCCTAATATTACTGTCAAGGGAGTTCCATATCAGAGCACCTGAATAGCTGAGACTTTGTTTTGGGTAGTTTGTTCTGGTCCTGGGAAGATAGAACTTATTGTTCTCAGCTGATCTAAGATTTTGGATTGTAATTTCATTGACATACTTGAATAGAGAATTTAGGTAAGGGAGGCAGAGATCATGGGTGATTTTGAACATGAAAACAGCGTTTTGGTAGGTTCAAAACTCTATCCAACTGTGCTGTCGTTGCATTCCCCCATATTGCCAGGCAGTAGTCTATGTGTGGAAGAATGTATGCATTGCAATAAGTGACCGATGCTTCTCTCCTGAGAAGGCGTATGTGTCTGTAGAGGATACCAATTTGTGATGAGATCTTGTGGCAGACAGAATCAACATGATCATTCCAGCTAAAAGTTTGGTCAACAGTCAGGCCTAAAATCTTGTGTGTTTTAACATTTTGTAATTCTGTTCCATTGACAGTGGTGTGTAATGTATGATCATGCTTTTTTGAGTTGTGTTTAGTTGTGAGAACCATAATTGTTGACTTAGATGTGTGGATGTACATTTTGTTATCATGACACCATAGTAGTAGTGTTAACGGGAATCGAGTCACATTTCACCCGGATGTAAAAATGACGTCACTTCCGGTTGGGGTGAATGGAGCGTGACCTTTGAACATGTCCAGACTTGTCTGTGTCTCTCCGTGTCTGTTGATGTACTGGGCGTTTTCCCGGCCGCCATGATGGGAAAATGGTGGATAATGGCGGATTTACCGGAAAGACCCGAAGGTGGCGGCCATTGTCCGCCATTTTCCAAAATGGCGGATAATGGCGGATAGTGACCGGAAACACCCGAAGGTGGCGGCCATTGGCCGCCATTTTCCAAAATGGCGGATAATGGCGGATAGTGACCGGAAACACCCGAAGGTGGCGGCCATTGGCCGCCATTGTGGGAAAAAACGTATAAAAGGGGTGATTTTTAGTGGTTTGGTGTATTCATTGCACTACCCAACGGAGCTATCTGACCTACCTGCCTGCCTGACCAGCCTGTCTGCCTGACCACCCTGCTTGCCTGACCAGCCTGCCTGCCTGAACCACTCGGACGAGAGGAGGGCCTCACTGGAGCATGAGACGTGGAGAAGATTTTCATTTTACCAGTGCAACTTCACCAGCCTATTTCACCCTAGCAGCTACTGACCAGCCTGAGCCCACAGTCATGGAGTCATCCCAGCGAGCTAAGCTTCAACAGTACCGTGTTCGCCTCATTGATGAGATGCAGCATGTGCCCGAACTATGTGATCTGCTTATGGAGGAAAACATAATCCTTAAACACGGTGTCGAAGATATCATGGCGCAGAAGACCACTTCACGACAAAACAGAGCCCTCATCGACGATCTACTGCGCCGTGGCCCCTATGCATTTCTGGCCTTCGTGGAGGCGCTGAAGAAGACGGGAAATGAAGAACTAGCAGATCTACTTCAAGCCCAGGATTCAGAAGATAATATCTTAGTCATGGACATCGCCGAAGAGCGTACAGCTACCAAACGTACGCACCAAGAGTCCGGCCTACCTGCCAAACCCGGTGCACTACCCAAACGGCCCCGACTAACACCTTTAGAAATACCTCAGCAAGTGCTTCAGCCAGTGCCCCAGCAAGTGCCTGAGCAAGCGAAGGAAGAGGTGCTACTTCCTATGTCTGTGCAGGAGATCAATGACATTATCCAGGAGGCCTACCAGGCGGCCCACACGAACACTTGGGAGCTCTCTCCCTATTTAACTGCGAGTGTCAAAGAAGAGGAAGTGCATTTTAACGCACCGGCCTTGGACGAAAAACCACCTAAGCATATCGCCTTGACGTTGGACACCTGGATAAGAGTACAGGCCATTGATTACGCCGTCGATGCGGTCATTGACCACCAGGGAAGTGACGAAGCGAAATTTTATGTGGGTGACGACATCTTTGTCATCTGTTCTACATTCAACAACATGCTCTTCGTGCATATTCGAAAATGGAAAATGAGGTCAGATACGCAACAGCGTATTCCTTGTTCTCAGGGCGTCACCCTGAAAATACCTGCGTGGCGGAAGCTGCAGAGTCTCACAGCTGTAATTCATGAAGCCCTGTCTGACCAGGTGTCTCAGTATATTTATAAGAAGTACATCGACACATTCCTGGATCATCTCAGACCCCGCATTCAACACTTGCGTATCCAGCAATGTGCAGGCTGTGGGAACAAGAACGGGCTCTTCAACACGCATACGTGTGTGGACAATAGTATACCATCAGACGCGCTCATCACTGAGGCACTACAGGACGTGAACGAGGTGCAAATTGCCCAGGCATTGGAAGCTGCCTGTCCACCCAGAATTCCACGTGAACAGGTCAATTTGTTTACCCTGTTTTATTCAAGAGGAGTTTGCCTGTCATCTCCAAACTGGCGGAAAAGTACCGGCCAGGCTGCAAAACGTATCGGCCAGGCTGTTGTTGTTGTTCAGCGTCTGGTGCGACTGGAAGATCCTCCAGGAATCTCGCTGGCGGTATTCTTTGTAGGTGGGCGATGTCCATAAATTCTGGCTCCACTGTCTGGAGCAGTTATTGTTGTTGTTGTTGGGCATCCAACACATCGCCCAACGTCTCCAGCCAGTCATCCCCCGTTAAAGTCGTCGGTGCCTGGGATATAAGTTGGTGCAGTTCACCCCACGACAGCCGTGTCAACTTCACGTTGTCTCGAGCCCATCGTCTCATCTCGGCTAGCCAAAAGGTTTTTATCGCCACCGCTAGTTCCCTCCTCTCTCTTCTTGCTCTTACCATCCTGGCCGAAGCTTTCGTGGTAGACATCTTGGGTCTCCCGCTCATTTTCTCCTCCTGGATGTATAGGTCTTGACAGTATGCGAAATGTGATTTGAATGAAGCATCCCACGCGGCCCCTGGTTTTATACTGAAACTAGAGTAGATTTTCATTGGCTGTTTAAACGGGGGTCATCCTCGTTCATTGGTTCTGTCTCCGGCCTCGCCATTGGTTGATATACACGTCGCTGATTGGCCCAATAACACGAGCCGCATACCTTCCTGGGTTAATTTTCAATCCGCTCTTTTTGCACAAAATTGATATAGCAAATTCCCATGTTAAATCCATTCGTATCTCTATAACATTAGAGTTGGACTACGCGTCGCTGATTGGCCCAATTTAGGCGCCACTGATGCCTGCTGGGTCACGTCAGAATCCTCTCATTTTGCACAAAATTGGTATAGCAAATTCCCCAGGTTAAATCAATGCATATCTCTATAACATTAGGGTTGAACTACGCGTCGCTGATTGGTCCAATTTTAGGCGCGAGTGATGCATCCTGGGTCACCTCACAATCCTCTCATTTTGCACAAAATTGGGTATGGCAAATTCCCAGGTTAAATCCATTCGTATCTCTATAACATTACAGCCCGAATGATCACGGACTTTCACGAAGGTGGAGGAAAATAAAAAACTATAGCGTATACGGGTACGGATAGAGAGAGGCACGAAAAAAACCTATAACGTGTACGGCTACGGACTAGGGGGTTTAATAGACACTACCGAGTGATCACGGACTTTCACGAAGGGTGATGAGAAAATAAAAACCAGAACGTGGACCATTCGATATATATAGGCCTCCCTAGTCGGTGTTTTGTCATTCACCACCATGGCAGCGCACGGAGCACTTGTGGAGCTTGCCTTGTTCCAACTCACCACCCACGTCACCCTGATCGTCTATGACCATCAACTGCAGCTCATCGAAGAACAACCCCGAGAGGTGAAGCTATGTTTAACCCTAGCAGGATGGACTCTATTGACACGGTTTTTACAGGGAAAAGAGCCCGAAGTCGATTTCATGCACGTGGGAGTAGGTGTCTACCTACGAAGTGGTAGAGATGATTCTTTTTTTCCCCGGTTAGAAGAGCGTGGTGGTCCCCCTATCATACTCTGTCCGGCATTATGGCAGGCGCTGAAAGCTATTATCACCGACGTCCACGACTTACTGTACCCCGACGCGAACTCTGTGGCTACCCGCACTCTTACACATGGCTGCACCCTATTGTTGTACCCCAAACGAGTGGAGCTCATCGATGACGACAGTAGGTGTTGGTGTACGTCTGAACCCAAAGCGCGTGTCTCTTTGTCACCGGAAGGCTGGACTACCTTGAAACGGGTGTTGTTAGGTGACCTGGACGGTGATAGCATTCACCTGTGTGACGACGTCTACATTTTCCGCGGTCCCTATTTTGCTCGACTCCTCTGTCTGAAGCGAGGTGGTTTTACTCTGGACCCTGATCTATGGACAGCCTTGGAAAAAGTAATCCCCATTGTCGATGAAGTACTATATCTATAGGATGCACACAGGCTAGAGTGTCAGTGTCTACTCATGAAGCGAACACACAACAGCGTAATCCAGAGGGGGACCCGAAAGGGAATCCGAAAAGCTGGGCGGCGGGAATCCACGTGGCGTACCACTGTGAACAAGGTGTTAACAGATTTGTATTACAACCCTACCAGTCCAGCCGCTTATAGCGCTGTGGGAGCGCTCGCTCGAGCTGCACATTCCCAAGGCATCAGTCGAACTGAAGTTCGAGAATGGTTAAAACCCCAAGACACTTATAGCTTACATCGAGCAGCCCGACGACATTTTCGCCGTAACCGAGTCATCGTAGGAGGCGTAGACGCACAATGGCAGGCCGATTTGGTCGATATGAGTCGATTTGCACCCCACAATGATGGACATCGGTACATGTTGACCTGTATCGATATTTTATCCGCGTGGGTACTGCCCATCCGGACCAAAACAGGAGAGAATCTGGTACGCGCGTTCCAGCAGATTTTCAAGACGGGACGCAAACCCCTCTATTTGCAAACGGATGAAGGCACAGAATTTCTCAACCGTCACTTTCAAGCCTTTCTTAAGAAACAGAAGGTGGTTTTCTTCCATACGTACAACGAGACCAAAGCCTCTGTGGTGGAACGATTCAATCGCACCTTCAAAGGACGAATGTACAAGTATTTTACCGCCAAAAATACCCGACGGTACATCGATGTACTACCTCAACTGGTCCAAGGGTACAATCGAGCCTATCATCGCAGTATCCAGCGAGCTCCCCTCGATGTGACAGAACGCAACGAACATCAAGTGCGCCGTACGCTGTACTCGATAGACCCCAGTCCACTCACGTCACCCCGTTACAAACGCGGAGATGTGGTACGGATCAGTAAAGTCAAAGGGCAATTTGAGAAAAGTTACTTACCCAACTGGAGTGACGAGCACTTTGTCATCGTTCGCCATAAGCCTCGACATCCACACGTCTATCAACTGGAAGATCTACAAGGAGAAACACTGCAAGGCACGTTTTACGAGGCAGAATTACAACCGGTGGTGAAAACACGGAAAGACTACTACACGGTGGAAAAGATTTTGAAAACGGAACGTCGACGTGGCATCCCCTATCATTTCGTCAAATGGCAAGGTTGGCCCAGTTCGTTTAATTCCTGGGTCTCAGCCCGTGACATGAAACGGCTATAAATTCTACCTCACATCGCCTACACCCTTCAGTGTAGGGTTGTACCATGGATAGTGCACATCTACCCTTACTGCTACGGACTCGAAAAGGACAAGTCGGTACCGTGGTGTGTGTAGTAGTGCTTCTGGGTACCTTATTTGGAGGAGTCTTCTACGATTTGGCGTACCTGATATCCTGTTTCTCCGCCATTCGTCCAAGTGCTACCCCACCTCAACGTCAAGTGCAATCACCCCACACCACCACCACCACCACTCTCTCTCCTACGACGCTGCGGACCAGATCACCATACACCCAGCCCACTACGCGGTCTAGTCCTCTTTTCACCCGCCAGCCTCCCGTATCTACCCTCAGAAGCGGAAGGCGGACCCTATCACCACATACCCAGCCCACTACGCGGTCTAGTCCTCTTTTCACCCGGCATCCTCCCGTGTACACCCTGCCTAGTCCTACCCTCAGAAGCGAACCCTCCGCATCATCTTCCACCAGACCACGACAACCTAGTACACCTACCACCACCAACACCACAACGCTAACACCTAGAGTGGGACTAGTACCACGTTTACCACGGCAACGGTACCCGCACGACTACGACCCCCGGTGGGATCCACGACAACGGTGGTGGGCCTCTGAACCCCGGGCGCAAATCACCAAATAACTCTATGGATCCTCGGTGGCAGCATCCTTTCACGTGTCTCATCGCTGGACCGACCGGGTCGGAAAAAACACACTTCGTTCAACGGCTCATCCAACACGGGTCAGCCCTCATTTCACCTCCCGTGGCTCACATCCTGTGGTGTTATGGAGCTTGGCAACCTGCGTACGAGGAACTGGCACGCATCCCTGGACTCACCTTGGTGGAAGGATTACCCCCAGAGGACACGCCAGAAGACACGTTGGTCGTGGTAGACGATCTGATGACCGAAACGGACAGTCGAGTCACCCGTCTCTTTACCAAAGGAAGCCATCATCGTCGGTTGAGCATCATCTACATCGTCCAGAATCTCTTCAGTAAGAACAAAGAGCACAGGAACATTAGTTTGAATGCTCAGTATGTGGTCTTGTTCAAAAACCCCAGAGACGCATCACAAATTATGCACCTGGCAAAACAGATGTACCCTAAAAACACGGCCTTTGTGCGGGAAGCCTTTGAAGATGCCACCCAAGGGGCTCACGGGTATCTACTCATCGACTTGAAACAAGAGACACCCTCGGCACTTCGATTGCGGAACCACATTTTTCCCGGCGAGTTCCAGACGGTGTACACACCCAAATAAAAGAAGACACAACCCCTCTAGCATTCACTTCCTCATCATGTCTGCACGGATACGGAAGCACGCGCCGGCCCTCCGCGTATTACGCAGCGCGCCACCGGAGGTGGGCCGGGCCCTGGTGCGCGGCGCGGACGCAGAATTGGTACGGTGTTTGTGTGAAGTCGCTCATAATGTGTTAAAAGGGAATGTTCCTCTCAGTCCCCTGCAGAAAGGGAAATTGCAACGGCACAAGACGGGTCTCCGAACGCTGGTGAAGAAGACGGGCAGTTTAAAGAAAAAGAAACAGGTGTTACAGCGAGGTGGATTTCTCGGAGCACTCCTCGCACCCTTAGCCGCCACCGTACTGGGACCGTTAGTAGGGGCCATCTTGGGACGCTAACATGGAACATACGAAAAAAATGATGCTGGTCGAACCTCGACTGTTACAGAGTTTGCAAGAGATGAATAGTATACTCCAACGTCGACTACCCGATCACGAGAAAATTCAACTCTACCATCACACGCTGAACCGGTATAAGACGTTTATGGATCAATATAGGGGTAGTACACCACCCCTACCCGCAGCGCCAACACTCACACCGCCGCCACCATCATCATCATCATCACCTCAGCTGGAAGCGGAAGTGTTGGCCAGTGTCCCTAAGGCATTCAAGACCAAGGCTCGTTTATTGTTGGACCGGGTGAAACAGAATCCCGATATGAGTTGGAGCGATCAGGGGGAACTGCTTATTCGAAACCGAGTGGTGCCGGGGTCTCATATCACCGATTTGATCAACGATACGGTGCGCTCTCGCAAACACTCTAATCCACCGGGCTGGGAAGCCTTTGCTCAGGGGTTGAAAGACACACACACCCATCAAGAATTGGTGGGGAATCCTAACCGTTGGGCCTTTATGCAGCAATCGACGAGTAGACCACACCAACCACCACCACCACCACCATCACCACCCTCTTCTTGGGCACCGATGTCACCTCCCAAAACACCACAACGACGGGCACCTACTTCGTCACCCCTTTTACCACGTCATCCCCTGCAACCCCCCAAATCTAAGTCACCGCGACGATCACGACGCCGAGGTCAGCCACCCAAGGCCTGGGAGCCCTATTAAAGCCCGGTGCAGAAGCCAGAAAGTTCAGTCGTCATGTTTTACCTCACGTTGCCCAGTAACAGTTCACTCGATGTGTTTCCTGACAACACCTTGGTCAAGTACGTGACTCAATTACCGCAACCATTGCATTTACCTGGACGGTGGGAATGTGGACTGGTGGATATTCAATACCCTTACTCGTGGTACAACGTGCGAGACCAAGAAGTATGGTACGAAGTGACCTACGAAGGCAAAGTACACCGACTCACTCTCCCCGAAGGCCAATACGATACGCCCAAGACGTTCATAGAGGGTCTGCTCACCTTGTTGCATTACAAGTCTCTACGGGAGGTGACGAATAATTCAAGACCCCTGAAAGCCTATCCCTTCAAGAATCACGTGATCTTCGAGTTCAATGCACACAACGACAAGTCCTGTATCCTGCTCAGCCCCAACGTGGGTGTGAAACTCAGTCCTAGACTACAGCAAATGTTAGGTCTGCCTTACAGCGTCTACACGGGTCCCACCACCGACAACGGTGACGTTGTGATGGATATGAAAGTAGGTATGTACGGACTCTACGTCTACTCGGACGCAGTGGACAGCCATATTGTGGGCGATGTGAACACACCTCTGTTACGGGTGGTACCCATTAGAAAGAAGTATGGCGATCAAGTCACCCAGAGTTTCAACCACATACTCTACCTGCCCGTACGACACACCGATATCAACACGATCACGGTGGATATAAGAGATGACACGGGACACCCGGTCGCATTCGAACTCGGGAAAGTGGTGCTGACACTTCATTTCCGACAAGCACGTTCTCCTCACTTCGTATAATGTACGTGCCTTACCAGTGCCATACGCCCAGCTATGCCGACTACTACAAGAAACAAACGGGAGGTAGCTTGCCCATCTTTAGCGGTGCACGCATGCAACGAGGTCACGGATTGGGTAACATACTGGGCAGCATCGTGAAAACGTTCTTGCCCTTGGTGACACGGGGCGTTAAAGCGGTGGGTAAACAAGCGGTACGCAGTGGATTGCACGTGGCCGGTGATGTCTTGGGAGGCACGGCACCCCGATATGCCTTGAAACGACGGGCCCGAGAAGCGGACAGCGTCTTGATCGCCAAAGCCCTTAAAAGACAACCACGGGCACAGCGAAGAGTCATTCGACGACCGACACACCGACGACGCACACCCCGGAAGAAGAAGAAGAGTAGGAGAGACATCTTCGCATAATGGCATTCATTCACTCCGAATCGTGTCCGTCTACCAACAGTGAATTGGATTTGTGGACTATTCCACCCACACAGACCAGTGTGGCCGAAGGACGTTGGGTAGAACATCGACCCCTGGCTAGCCTGACGGGTACGGGACCCCTGGAATTTACCATTGAAAACAAAGATACGGCCTACCTGGATTTAGCCCACACGTACTTGTACGTGAAAGCCAAAATAGTGGACAGAGCCGGGGACCCCATCGGGAACGATGCGGTGGTAGGCCCGGTGAATCTTTGGCTGCACTCCTTGTTCCAACTGGTGGATATCAGTCTGAACGATAAACTCATCAGTACGTCCACCAATACGTACCCGTACCGAGCCTACATGGAAACGCTGTTGTCGTACGGCGAAGATGCCAAAAAATCACACTTGCAAGCTTCGCTGTACTACATGGATACATCCGGAGCCATGAATAGCGTCGCCGCTACCAATAATGGGTTCGGCCATCGCAGGCAGTTTACAGCCACTAGCAAGTCCGTCGATATGATGGGACGACTGCACGTCGATCTGTTCCTGCAAGACCGCTACATGATGAACGGTGTATCCATCAAGATCAAGTTGATCAGTTCCACACCTACGTTCGCCTTGATGGCCGATGGAGATGCTCCCAATTACAACATCGTCATAGATGATGCAGCCTTGTTTGTCCGTACGGTGGATTTGCAACAGGATGTGTTGCTGAGTCACATGGAAGCCTTACCGAAAAAACCAGCCCTGTACCCCCATCCGACGCGTACAGACCAAGGTGTTCTCTGTGCCAGCAGGCACGATGATGGCCAATCGTGAAAATTTATTTCTAGGGGATCTCCCTAAACATCTTACCCTGGCGTGTGTGACCAACACCGCTTTCAATGGTGGGTGGAGTGAGAATCCGTTCAACTTTCAACATTTCAACCTCAACTTTTCTCAACCTCGGGAACATGCAGATCACATTCGACAAAGCCGTAGAGGTCCCCGGAACGAATGGCGTCGAACATCTGTGGTAGACTCAGAAGTCGCCGACGACTGAGCGGATACTCTCGCTCTTTTAGGAAACGACGTAAATGTGGGAGGGCCTGGCACATGGTGTGAAATTCACACTCCCACATTTCAATGAGATGGTATCCTCTCTCTTTCACGTAATCACCGTTCTCCTGCACTTCTTCGCGTAATTCTTCCGGTGTTTTTCCACGTCGTTCGTTGAAGCGTCCAGCGCTGAAATGGCATCCGTGGCCGTGCCAATAGCAGCCGTAAAATTGGAATACGGTCGGTGTTCTACGCACCAGGGCAAACCCATCGACGGGGAGTCGACGATCTCCTATGCGCTTCTCTGTGGCGTTGGTCTGATGGCGTATATAAATTCCCCGTCGATAGGCTTCCCAATCCAACCACTGGTCAGCCAGATGCTTGTAGGGAGTGCGTTGCGGTGTGAAATGCTGGCCTTCTGCCAACCAACGTGTATAATGCCCACTGGGCATAGGTTGGGCCAGGGACCACAGGTACAAGGCATTGGCATCGAATCCGATGATCTTAGCACAGGGTTTCCCACCGGGGAGAGTAGTGACGTCCTTCTCGTGATAACGGTGAAAAATAAGACTAGGTCCGCCGACGATGTTCTGCTTGAGACAATCATGCATGTCCGCATCTTTTTGCTGTATCAGCGAGAAGTAGGTAGGACACTCTTGAAAAAGATGGCGAAGCGCCAGACCCGGTAAACTCAAGCACTCCTTGAAGATGTCGACGTGCATCTCACGACGAAAGAGTTGAACCATTTGCTCGGCCGCTTCCAGGAAAGGAACCACATCTAAGTTATTATACCATATCAGGAAATCTCGCAAGGTCTGCATGTGTTGATCGTTCCATACCTGCTGTAGTTCCCGGTACGTGTCTTGCGGACATTCCACTTGCTTCAAATCGTCAAAGAACGCGTCCCAGGGTGGCAACTGTGTTTCCTCCAAACGGTCGAGCGTCGATATATACGTGTAAGGGAACCTCCATTTGGTTTGTGCACAGTCATACGCCTTCACCCACTGATCATAGCTATAATTGGGAGCTAAGTAGTTCCGTACATCGAGGAAATGGAGTGATGTGGTAGTGAGGGCCATATGATTATTGATCTTCTTGATGACGGACTTGATGGTATTAGCCTGGGCCAAGTATGGGTAGAGAAATTCCTTCACCATGTTCAAGTCGTATCGCCCCGAGTTGAAACCGAGCACCGGTAACTGGCCTAGGTATTGTATGAAGCGCGCTTTCAATTTCTCCGCATACGGTTTAGGTAAAGGCACATCCTGCGACTGCATGGGTTCCGGCTCCGACTCCGACTCCGACTCAGGCTCTGACACTTCATCGTCACTAAACGATACACCCGGTATAGGAATCCGATCGTCCAGTTGGTCCAGTACGTCCTGGAACTTGGACACCAACAATTCCGTACTGGCCGCACTGACTTCCTCTAAATACTCCATCATGCGGGTGATTAACTCATGGGAATCCCCGATGGACACGAAACAGACCGGTGCAGCGTCATAGCCGGGTACGTTGCTGGAAATGCTGACACTGAGGGGAATATGGCGCTGCGTCCACTGCGTTTTCGCTGAAAACATGTCCATGGGCTCCAACAGGGCCTCAAAATCGTAACACGCCCGGTAGGGAAAATAACGGTTCTCCTCCGGTATGATAAGACCCTCATCGGCCAGTTCCTCGAAAATAGTAGGCGTATTATGATACACACCGCCAGGAAATTTTCGCTTCACACTGTTGTCACAAATCTTCTCGTGTCGATGTAAGTCGTAAGACTCTTTGAACACCCGATGGCATTGGGCACAACTGTAGGACTGGGCGTACAGGCTCATATTGTAGATCAGCGAAAAATGACTCACCCCATTGTCGTCGAAGACATTGGCTTTCATGGTAGAAGCATACCGTTCTGTTGAACGACGAACCAATTCAGCCACAAATGTATCCTCCTCGCATCGTAATCGGTATACAAAGATATTGATGTTGAACAGAGTTTCCACGACATCCAAATACTTGAACGGAACTCCACGGAACTGCCGCTCATCCAAGTCTCGCTCCTCTAAATACTGTTCCCAATAGCCATTGGCCACTCTATCACAAGCCTTGGGATCACACTCATCCAGATGCACGGCCAAACACCGAAACAGACATTTCCGGTCTTTGTAGGGACCATGTGCCCCTCGCGTTAATGCATACAGTCCGGGTCGATGAAGCAGCCAAGGTGGCAGTCGTACAGGAGCACCGATAGGATGATCTCTCATTTTCGTGACGAAAAATGTGACGTTCGTCACCATTTCCACAAGCCATTTGGTATTGGGGCGTTGCAACCGGGCCCATTCCAGTGGGTCCAACGTAGTCAGTTGGTCGATGAGTGGCTCCAGAGAAATCGCATCCGTCACCGTGAACGGCTGGTCAAACACATAGGTACATCGTAAACTATCCCTTTCTGGATAGTAATATTCCAGTGGGACCTGCATATGGCGTATACATATCTCGCTTAGTAGCATTTGCTAGATCCTGTGTTAAATGTGATGATTTTAATCAACGTCACAAAACATTGTTGCAGAAACTTATAAAACAGGGCTATTCCACCAAGCGCCTCCACTCAAAGTTTCTCAAATTTGGCGATACATATCGCATGCTGATAGCAAAATATGAACGTAGCGTGCAAGATCTATGGCGCTACGTTTCGTAACATGTGTCTAATTCCGCTTAACCCGGGGCTAGGGGCCGTATGAGCCCATGTACTTCAAGATCCTCATGGTACTCATATGAACAGTCACAATCAAAGCGTGACTGAGGTACATCATTTCTAGATGACGACTCTATAACGAATATTATGGATTAAGAATACTGATCAGCGATACGGATTTGATATTTTGGAACATCATGATGTCTTGCCGGCATCATTGAAAATTGTTGACCGCTTCTCTCTTGGAGGAAACAAGCCTATGTTTATGTATACATTTGTCTTTTTGAATTTGGTGCTAATACTGTTATATGTAAATGGAATAGGTCTTTGGATTATGGACGCGGATATTCTCTAATGGACGACGGCTGGATTATGAATGACGGACTAGACGCTTGTAATTATTGCTGGGGTAATAATACCGCACCTGGTCCGTCTCCTTGTGCCGTAAGATGTAACCGAATGTCATATTCAACTTGAACGCTGTCACCTGGTCTGTGAAAATGTTCTCGGCATAGGTAGACAGATACGTGAGGTCCTGCAGCCGAAAGTTATACAAGTCCAATAGACGACGGTCACGGTGAAAACAATGGCGTATGGTAGCCCATTGACGTCGATAAATGTCACTCACACGCTCGTCTTGGGGTAAGACTTCAACCGGAGGTGCTGCTGGGTCCCATGGGAAATCTTCTCCACGTCTCATGCTGCAGTGAGGCCCTCCTCTCGTCAGAACAAGCTGGTAGGCAGGCAGGCAGGCTGGTCAGGCAAGCAGGGTGGTCAGGCAGGCAGGCTGGTCAGGCAGGCAGGTAGGTCAGATAGCTCCGTTGGGTAGTGCAATGAATACACCAAACCACTAAAAATCACCCCTTTTATACGTTTTTCCCCACAATGGCGGCCAATGGCCCACCTTCGGGTCTTTCCGGCCACTATCCGCCATTATCCACCATTTTGGAAAATTGCGGCCAATGGCCGCCACCTTCGGGTGTTTCCGGTCACTATCCGCCATTATCCGCCATTTTGGAAAATGGCGGACAATGGCCGCCACCTTCGGGTCTTTCCGGTAAATCCGCCATTATCCACCATTTTCCCATCATGGCGGCCGGGAAAACCCCCAGTACATCAACAGACACGGAGAGACACAGACAAGTCTGGACATGTCCAAAGGTCACGCTCCATTCACCCAAACCGGAAGTGACGTCATTTTTACATCCGGGTGAAATGTGACTCGATTCCCGTTAACACTACTACTCACCATCCCTCAATGACTTCCATGTTCAGACCCATGATTGTTTCAAGTTCAGCTAAACTTGTGGCTGTGTGGTATATAGTAGTGTCATCTGCGTATAGATCAATAGTACTCGTCAAATCACATACCAATAAATCATTAACATATATAATAAAGATCAGGGGTCCAAGGACGGACCCCTGAGGAACACCAGCCTTGATAGGGAGAGGATCAGACATGTGATCATCGATAAAAACAAACTGTTGTCTATTATATAAATATGACTTCATCCAGTCAAAGGCTTTGATAGAAAATTTATAATGTTTCAGTTTTTCTAGTACAATGTCAAAAGCTTTCTTAAAATCTAGTTTGGCACAGCCTACAAGGTGACCTTTGTCTATGGAGGCTAGCCAGGACCCTACCATGTTGGTTAAGGCGCTTTGACAAGAATGCTTTGCACGACAACCTGACTGACTTTCGCACAGCAATTTGAAAGTGGATAAATAATTGTAGAGAGTCTTGGATATGTCGTTCTATTATTTTGGAAGTGGATGAGAGCACAGATATGGGTCTATAGTTTTCGCAGAGCTCTGGATCATCAGATTTGAAAAGAGGAATTACCTTGGCTAATTTCCATTTTTCAGGAAATTCATTTTGCTCAATGCTCATGTTTATTATGTAGGTAAGATGTTCAGCTATTATTTGCGCAGACATTTTTAAGAATTTGGGTCCGATGAGGTCGGGTCTAGTACTTTTCCTTGCATTTAAGTTTATTAGATGTTTATACACTGATTTTACTTTTATTGACGGTATGTCAAACTGGACATTTTCAGGCACCTTATCATTTATAAAATTCATCAGTTTTTCGTGTGGGCGACTAGATGGTTGCTGAGTGCTTGTGGGGTTCTGGAGAGTTTTAAGAAGCTGTGTGGGAATATATGTAAAGAAGTTGTTGATTTCATTTGTGATTTGTCTTTTATCAGATATCTGGTATCAATCTGATGTTTCATACAAGGGACGGCTTGCACGACCAGAACACACTGCTGGGTACACAATTTTTTCGCCGATTTTCCACGTCAGGACGATTCGGCTTTGAAAAACATCGTCTTCTCTTCAGTGTTGAATACCCATCATGTTTGCGACAGGGAGAACTGATCTAGGCTACCGGATTAGCTTTTTAATGGAAATTACAAACTCAATCTGAATAGTTGGAAATTACAAACTCAACCTGAATAGTCTGCATGAAACTTGCGGTGTCGGTCTAATCTCCAAAGATGGGTCTCACTAAATGCCAAAATGTGCCACAAGGGGCCGGAAATTTTCAACAAAATGCAGTTATTTTCAACATTAGACTTGTTGAGTATGTGAAAATAGCTTGGCTTGTCATACGTGATCAAAAGGGAGATATTTTCTATTGCGAGGGAGATATTTATTTCACTGAAAGTGATCATTTCTACATGTACCAAATAAGGTCCATCTTTCATGTAACATGATGGTAAATTTCAGTACCGGTAGGAAAACACCGTTTTGAGGCATGCACCATGAAATTTTTCATGAAAGACCAAACCAAATTAACCTCTGCAAAGCAACAAAATTGCCTCTACTGTCAATTTTGTCTCATTTATCACGATATCAGGATGGTTTTACTCTTAAATGTAGGTCAGATCAAATGCGCATTGACTAATTTTTCTGCCAAAAGTTATCGCACAAGATCAAGTAGAACTTGTCATAATTTATGATTCCTTTTCAAGATGGGTAACTTCCATGTTGATTCATAGACGTTCGCCATGTTGTTTTGGAGTGACACGACAAAGTCATCAACCTCGCCACCGGGGTCGCTTTCCGCAGGGAAATGGCCGATCCAACGAACAGGGAGGACAGGACCTGTTTTCGAGTTTGCAAGGAGATAAGAGTTCTGAATTAAAAATTCTCTACCATTAATGTTCCCTTCCAAGCACTATGAAGCGTTCTCAGGATTGGTTGATGCTCGAGTTACTTCAAGCCTGTTAGATCTTTCAAGTAACATATCCAAATGGGGGAGCAGATAAGATTTAATTTTAATTAGATCGAAACAATCTGCTCAACGACTTGAATAGATCCTCTACCCATAAGAGGCTGAAATATCCAAAACAGATATCAATCATTTTTGTGGTACAATATAATAATAATATAATAATTTCTACCAAATCTGATTACAAACAATCTATACCGGTATATGTGTCGAGGGTAGTCTAAATTCCAGAAAGAATTCATTTGCCAGTTATACCGAAAAGGAAAGGGAATGGAAGGAAATCTCTATTTACGGAAAGAAATACGTTTTTACCGCAGTAGTTCTTATCATGATAATGTGTAGCAATGCAAAGTGGAAACCATTCCACTGATTCCCAGACATCATTCTAGTACGTCCCACTAGACCAATCTCGGGGAACCGATACAGGGACATATTTCGGAGAATGTGCTCAAAATTATGTGACGTCAGTAGTATGTTCAACCGATATTCGGCCTTATTTTTCAGGGAGGTAACTCTTGATGCCCGTGGAGGTTCCGACAGGGGGCGCCACCAGCTCAAGAGACCAACAACTACCTCCAACACAGAAGAGTTCCAATTTTTGGGGAGATAACTCTGTATGCACTTTTGTCATTTTTGGCAAATTCCGGGTTATCTCCACTGATTCGAACATTTGCATATTAAATCTATACGGGAAATGCCTGTATGGGTATGGGAGATAGGTCCATACTGAGAAATTCACACATGTTCATTGCGGTATGGGTTGTTTGGTCTTGTTTTTCACGTCTCACCATGTAGAACACGATGGGAGGGGTCTCGAAGTTAAGCGGTGGAATTTTTCGAAAAGTACCGGGTAGGTCTGTATATAGGCCCATATAGGCCCATACTGGCTCAGGGGGATAGGTCCATACTAGGAAATTCACACATGTTCATTGCGATATGCGTTGTTTGGTCTTGTTTTTCACGTCTCACCATGTAGAACACACAATGGGAGGGGTCTCGAAGTTAAGCGGTGAAATTTTTCGAAAAGTCCAGGTACCGGGTAGGTCTGTATATAGCCCCATAGGCCTACGGGCTCATTGGATAGGTCCATACTGGGTGGACGTTTTGTGATCTAGGTGAGCCCCTAGCGGTCAAATGGTGTCGTATGAGGTCTTATTTTGAAGCTCTCGTGGACGAACATCCGACTGGAATAATGTATCGTCCGTTTTCAATATTCTGTGCATGCGCAGTCTGGTCGTAGTATAGAAAGCAGACATCTTGGGGGTGCGTGGGGGGTGTGTTTGGGGTAGAGATGGCCCACCATGGGTTCAAATGGGTCGTGGGAGGTGTCAAAGTGAAACTTTTGTGGGGTAGAGTCAGAATTGCGTGTTTTTCATGGCAAGTCGCGTCAATCTGCGCATGCGCAGTTGGGTGTAGTAAGTAAAGTGGTCATTTTGGGGGTGCGTGGGGGTGTGTTTGGAGTAGAGATGGACCATCCTTGGTCCGAATGCGTCGTGTGGGGTGTCATTTTGTAGCTTTCGTGGTATTGACCACGATTTGAGGGACGTCCACAGCATCTGTGACGTCATCGATCACGTCATCAGTAAGAGTAGTAGCGAAAGTGGGCATTTTGGGGAAGTGAAGGCAGGTATTTGGGCTAGAAATGGACCATCCTTGGTCCGAATGCGTCGTGTGGGGTGTCATCTTGTAGCCTTCGGGGTGTAGACCCCGATTTGAGGGATGTTCATGTCATCTTTGACGTCATCGGTGACGTCATCAGTACGAGTAGTAGCGAAAGTTGTCGTTTTAGGGGGTGCGTGGGGTATGTTTGGAGTAGAGATGGACCATCCTTGGTCCGAATGTGTCGTGTGGGGTGTCATCTTGTAGCCTTCGGGGTGTAGACCCCGATTTGAGGGATGTTCATGTCATCTTTGACGTCATCGGTGACGTCATCAGTACGAGTAGTAGCGAAAGTTGTCGTTTTAGGGGGTGCGTGGGGTATGTTTGGAGTAGAGATGGCCCATCCTTGGTCCAAATGCGTCGTGTGGGGTGTCATTTTGTAGCTCTCGGGGTGTAGACCCTGATTTGAGGGATGTCCACTGCATCTGTGACGTCACCGGTGACGAACAAGTATTGGCAGTTCAAGGCAATATCTCTGGATGCCTTCCCTTGAGGAAAGAGATTGTGTATCAAATAGATGACGGACATATTCCGATGATGGGATCCTTTAGTAAACAAGTCGGCGACGTGTGAATTGTCCTTGCCCGCAGTCATCAGCATCAGATCATCTAGCACTACCACGTTGGTCTGCTCGGGGTCAAAGTAATACGGTTCGTTTATGTCGCGAGGAATGCTCGACAGCACTCCCAAAATGCATAAATCACCATACAAAGCTAGATTCTTAACTTCTAAGCTACCAAGCTTCTTTCATCCCTGTTGACGAGGGCCCTTCTGAAGGTAGAAGCATTTTGGGAAAGGTATTGCGCCACTATTTCTAAAAACTCTGGCGTTGAATGTATGTGGATATTGAAAAACCCAAAATTGACCGTCTATGTTCCTTGATAGTATCTGTGTTCAAGAAAACTGATCGTAGATATATTAATGTCGGAAGCCATAACGCATTCTTTAGCTCTACTACATACAAGAGATATCATTAATGGGATGTTTCTTTGTTTATAGAGTTGCTTGAATTTCTCATTAAAAATATCTATGTGAAAGTTGGCAACACAATATATCAACAGCATATAGGTATTCAAATGGGTACTAATTGTGCACCCCTATTGGCTGACCTATATCTGTTCTCTTATGAATATGACTATATGCAGGCGCTTACACAGATCCATTCAAAGCCCGTTCCTTCTCATTCACCAACGCTATATAGACGATCTTCTCGCTGTGGATAATCGCTATATAAATGACGCAGTGAAGGATATATATCCACCTTCACTGGATTTGAAGGAAACTACAGATAACCCTACAGGCACATCGTATTTAGACCTATATCTCTATAAAAATGAAGCTGGCCTTCTCTCTCGTCGACCGTATGACAAAAGAGATGATTACAATTTCGACATCGTAAACTATCCCTTTCTGGACAGTAATATTCCAGTGGGACCTGCATATGGCGCATACATATCACGCCTAGTAGCATTTGCTAGATCCTGTGTTAAATGTGACGATTTTAATCAACGTCACAAAACATTGTTGCAGAAACTTATAAAACAGGGCTACACCACCAAGCGCCTCCACTTAAAGTTTCTCAAGTTTGGCGATACATATCGCATGCTGATAGCAAAATACGAGCGTAGCGTGCAGGATCTATGGCGTTACGTTTCGTAACTTGTGTCTAATTCCGCTTAACCCGGGGCTAAGGGCCGTATGAACCCATGTACTTCGAGATCCTCATAGTACTCATATGAACAATCACAATCAAAGCGTGACTGAGATATATCATTCTTTAGATGACGACTTTACAACGAATATTATGGATTAAGAATATTGATCAGCGATACGGATTTGATATTTTTGGAACATCATAATATCTAGCCGGCATCATTGAAAACTGTTGACCGCTTCTCTCTTGCAGGAAACAAGCCTATGTTTATGTATACTTTGATTTTCTTTTTGAATTTGGTGCTAATACTGTTATATGGAATATGGAATAGGTCTTTGGATTATGGACGCGGATATTCTCTAATGGACGACGGCTGAATTATGAATGACGGACCCGACGCTTGTAATCTCTGGGACGAAGCTTACATTCTGTAACCTGTTTCTTAGGCGGGCTGCCATTGGCTATAACACCAAACAACACGTGTCGGGGCTGGGGTTGCCACACCTTCCCCTAAGAACTTCATCACCCAGGACGTTTTTCCACATGCCGTAGGGCCGCTCACCGTCATCGTATAGGGATGCTCTACTGCTCTTGTTGGACCTATAGCGGGACTCGGCGGTGTCTCTTGGTTGTGTTTGCGTTGAATGCGCTCTGACAGAACGTACACCGCATGTTCATCAGTCGACCAATAAATATGGACTGATGAGGGACATATGTTCATTCCTATATTTACAGACACCACCACCAACACCATCACACACCAGTTCTACCACCACCACACACTACCACCTCCACGACCACCACCACCACCGCCACACACCATCACCACCACCACCACCACACACACATCACCACCACTACCACCACCACTACCACCGGGCGTTAACGGGCGTCAACGCCCGGTGATGGTGGTAGCTCCCGTGTGGCTCTTGGATCGGAGCTCTTGGAGCTCAAAGCTTGTGGAGCTCAGCGCTCGGAAGTGACGTCGTCGCATGCATGCGCGCGTACCTGTGGTGCACCCGCACCCTGGTGTACCCTATACCTTACGGGTTATAGGGTATAGGATGCACCACAGGTACGCGCGCATGCATGCGATGACTTCACTTCCGAGCTCTGAGCTCCACAAGCTTTGAACTCCAAGATCTCCGATCCAAGAGCCACACGGGAGCTACCACCATCACCGGGCGTTGACGCCCGTCTACGCCCGGTGGTGGTGGTAGTGGTGTGTGGTGGTGCTGGTGGTGGTGTGTGGTCGTGGTTGTGGTGGTGGTAGTGTGTGGTGGTGGTAGAACTGGTGTGTGGTGGTGTTGGTGGTGGTGTCTGTAAATATAGGAATTAACATATGTCCCTCATCCGTGCATATGTATTGGTCGACGGATGAACATGTCGTGTACGTGAACATTCTGTCAGAGAACCTTCTCTCGTCGCGATAGTATGCTCAGGCACATTCAGCGCAAACACAATCAAGAGACATCGCCGAGTCCCGCTATAGGTCCAACAAGAGCAGTAGATCACCCCTATACGATGACGGTGAGCGGCCCTACGGCATGGGGAAAGACGTCCTGAGTGATGAAGTTCTTAGAGGAAGGTGTGGCAACCCCAGCTCCGACACGTGTTGTTTGGGGTTATAGCCAATGGCAGACCGCCTACGAAACTACAAGGTTACAGAATGTGAGCTTCGTCCCACGGATTCCTCAGGACATAAACGAACCGTATTACTTTGACCCCGAGCAGACCAACGTAGTAGTGCTAGATGATCTGATGGCTGCGGCCAAGGACAATTCACAGGTCGCCGACTTGTTTACTAAAAGATCCCATCATCGGAATCTGTCCGTCATCTATTTGACCCAGAATCTCTTTCCTCAAGGGAAGGCGTCCAGAGATATTGCCTTGAACTGCCAATACTTTGTGCTGTTCTCCAATCCCATTACAAGCGTCTAGTCCGTCATTCATAATTCAGCCGTCGTCCATTAGAAAATATCCGCGTCCATAATCCAAAGACCTATTCCATATTACATATAACAGTATTAGCACCAAATTCAAAAAGACAATCATAGTATACATAAACATAGGCTTGTTTCCTGCAAGAGAGAAGCGGTCAACAGTTTTCAATGAGGCCGGCAAGACATCACGCTGTTCCAAAAATATCAAATCCGTATCGCTGATCAGTATTCTTAATCCATAATATTCGTTGTAAAGTCGTCATCTAAAGAATGATGTATCTCAGTCACGCTTTGATTGTGACTGTTCATATGAGTACCATGAGGATCTTGAAGTACATGGGTTCATACGGCCCCTAGCCCCGGGTTAAGCGGAATTAGACACAAGTTACGAAAGGTAGCGCCATAGATCTTGCACGCTACGTTCGTATTTTGCTATCAGCATGCGATATGTATCGCCAAATTTGAGAAACTTTGAGTGGAGGCGTTTGGTGGAATAGCCCTGTTTTATAAGTTTCTGCAACAAGGTTTTGTGACGTTGATTAAAATCGTCCCATTTAAGACAGGATCTAGCAAATGCTACTAAGCGAGATATGTATACGCCATATGCAGGTCCCACTGGGATATTACTGTCCAGAAAGGGATAGTTTACGATGTCGAAATTGTAATCATCTCTTTTGTCATAAAGTCGACGAGAGAGAATGCCCGCTTCATTTTTATAGAAATATAGATCTAAATATGATGTGCCTGTAGGGCTGTCTGTAGTTTCCTTCAAATCCAGTGAAGGTGGATATATATCCTTCACTGCGTCATTTATATAGCGATTATCCACAGCGAGAAGATCGTCTATATAGCGTTTTTTTCATGAATGAGAAGGAACGGGCTTTGAATGGATCGCTTTTTGAAAGCGCCTGCATATAGTCATATTCATAAGAGAACAGATACAGGTCAGCCAACAGGGGTGCACAATTAGTACCCAGTGGAATACCTATATGCTGCTGATATATTGTGTTGCCAAATTTCACATAGATATTTTTAATGAGAAATTCAAGCAACTCTATAAACAAAGAAACATCCCATGAATGATATCTCTTGTATGTAGTCGAGCTAAAGAATGCTTTATGGCTTCCGACGTTAATATATCTACGATCAGTTTTCTTGAACACAGATACTATTAATGAACTTAGACGGTCAATAAGGTCCTGATGAGGGATTGTAGTATAGAGAGTCGAGAAATCCCATGTGGATACATGTCTGTACGGTATGTGACCTTTAGCATCAAGTTCTTCCGTAAGACATTTTGAGTTTTTCAATATCCACATACATTCAACGCCAGAGTTCTTAGAAATAGTGGCGCAATACCTTTCCCAAAATGTTTTTACCTCCTGAAGGGCCCTCGTCAATAGGGTTGAAAGAAGCTTGGTGGTGCAGCTTCTAGAACCAGCTATGAATCTAGCTTTGTATGGTGATTTATGCATTTTGACAGAGCACAAATCCGTGTGTTTGGTAGTCGAATTTATCCTCAGAACATCGACCATTTCATGCAGGCGTTTCAAGGGGCGACAAGTCGTCCGTACGGCTACCTGTTCGTAGATTCAAAAGCTCATACCCCCGAAGATCGCCGGCTGACGACCCGCCTGTTATCCGGCGAGGAATCAACGCAACGACATATACTCCTACACCATCCACCGAGTCCACACCTGGCAGCACTCGTCCAGCAGCAGCAACCCACCCCCATACAGCAGGTCCGCTTCATACCATCAGTCCCGGAATATAGCCAACCGTGAAGGACCAACACGAACCCGTGCAAGGGAATGAACATAATGTGAACTCGAGGCCATGAAAGGATTTGTTCAAAGAAAGTATGGACGCCGAGATGGGCGAGACGTTGAGGCCACAGAAAACAAATTTCAACACAAAGGGTATTCGAAAAAGGAAGCCGCAATTTTAACCCATAACAGATTGGCACCCGTGCTAGGGTGGGCTTTACGTCAGCAGTATGTCGACCTCGTGACACATATGAAATTGTTGGATAAGGATGCGGTTCATATGGAAAACGAAAAAAACCCAGCATCGATGTTGAAAGCCTCGGGCATGAACTGGAAAGCGGCGTATGTCAGAGCAATAGCACAAAAGAAACATTTGTTCGAACGCATCATTAAACGATGTTAAAGCGTTAAGAAAGTGTGCTAAGGCGTTGGGATGGGTGTTAAGGCGTACAGATAGGGCGTTAAGGCGTAACAGTGGGCGTTGGCGGGCGTTACTGTATATGAAAGCAAGTGTATTCCCAAAACACGCACAGTCGACGTTCAACCGTCAACATGCCTTATACTTGCTCTGAATGCGAACGTACGTTCACCAGACGTTACGATATGATGCGACAGGAGAAAAATATACATAGGATTGAAGACTCCGAGGAGTCCGTTGAGGCGGATGCTGATACAGAGACTGCTGAGAGTGTATCGACTGATACCGAATCCGAGATTGCTGACAGTCTATCTACTGATATGGAGAGCTTGACCTCAGATAGTCAGCCTACATCCCAGGAAAGTGAGGCAGAACCTACCTTCTGGGATCGTATTGTGACAGCAGCTATCAATACTCACGCTGCAGCGATCGAGGACGCCGAACAGGATAAATTACAACAGGCGTACACCCAAATGCGGCCCTACATCAGGAAAACAGCCATGGCGATCTATGAACAGTATACATTACTACCGCGTGAAATGAAAGGCGACCCCACGCACAGGTCCATCATGAAGACCAAGCATCACTTGGAAGAGGATATGGGGCTACCACCCACCGAGCCTAGGCCCTGGAAAATGCGATCAAAATGCGAAAACAACTGTTTCAGGACATGCTGCCCGAACAATATTCAGGCCTGGCCGACGACGATTAGGTCACATCGAGCAAAGATGAAAGTTTCTGAAAGGACGGCAGACGAGAATACATCTAACGGGCAAGAACGAATATGACAGATACAGCGCCAAATGGCGGTCTCTGATTGGACAAGTCTTCTCGAATTGTAAACATACCCAACGCGGCTCCCGCAGCGTGGGTATGATGTAAGATTGAGGAGAATAAACTATATGAAAAATTGTTGTTGTTGTTGTTCTCTCATCTGTCATCCTTGTTGTTGTTGTTGTTGTTTTTCTCTCATCTGTCTCTATCATGGCGTCAAGGCGTTATGCTAGGGCGTTAAGGCGTAACGACGGACGTTGACGGGCGTCACTGCATTTCCAATGAGTTAGTGACAACTCCATGAAAATCAGAGCCATTGGGCTAATTCACCAGGGCGTTGAAGCGTTGAACTTGGCGTTGGCGGGCGTTGCTACAAGATGCCACTTCTCACGACACATTCGGACCAAGGATGGTCCATTTCCACCTCAAAACACTTTCCTTCACACCCCCAAAATGCCCACTTTGGCTACTACTCCTACTGATGACTTTACCGATGACGTCACAGATGACGTGAACATACCTCAAATAGGAGTCTGCACCACGAGAACTACAAGCTGACACCCCACACGACGCATTCGGACCAGTAGTGGTCCATCTCTACACCAAATACCTTCCTTCACTTCCCCAAATGCCCACTTTCGCTACTGCTCGTACTCATGACGTCACCGATGCAGTGGACATCCCTCAAATCGGGGTCTACACCCCGAGAGCTACAAAATGACACCCCACACCACGCATTTGGTCCAAGGATGGTTCATCTCTACGCCAAACACACCCCCACGCACCCCAACAAATGACAACTTTCACTAATACTCGTACTGATGACGTCACCGATGACGTCACCGATGACATGGACATCCCTCAAATCGGGGTCTACACCCCGAGAGCTACAAGATGACACCCCACACGACGCATTCGAACCAAGGATGGTCCATTTCTACCCCAGATACCTTCCTTCACTTCCCCAAAATGCCCATTTTCGCTATTACTCCTACTGATGACGTCATCGATGACGTCACAGATGCTGTGGACATCCCTCAAATCGGAGTGTATACCACGAAAGCTATAATATGACACCCCACACGACGCATTCGGACCAAGGATGGTCCATCTCTACTCCAAACACACCCTCAAAATGACCACTTTACTTACTACCCCCAACCGCGTATGCGCAGATTGGCGCGACTTGCCGTAAAAAAACACGCCATTCTGACTCTACCCCACAAAAGCTTCACTTTGGCACCTCCCACGACCCATTTGGACTCACAGTGATCCCTCTCTACCCCAAACACACGCCCCCAGCAGATGCCTGCTTTCTATACTATGTCCAGACTGCGCATACGCAGAATATTGAAAACGGACGATACGTTAGTCCAGTCGGAGGCTCCTCCACGACAGCTTCAAAATACGACCTCATACGACACCATATGACCATTAGGGGTTCACCTAGACCACAAAACGTCCACCCAGTATGGACCTATACACTGAGCCAGTAGGCCTATGGGGCTATATACAGACCTACCCGGTACCTGGTCTTTTCGAAAAATTTCACCGCTTAAATTCGGGACCCCTCCCATTGTGTTCTACATGGCAAGACGTGAAAAACAAGACCAAACAACGCATATCGCAATGAACATGTGTGAATTTCCCAGTATGGACCTATCCCCCATACCCCATACAGGCATTTCCCGTATAGATTTAATATGCAAATGTTCGAATCAGGGGAGATAACCAGGAATTTGCCAAAAATGACAAAAGTGCATACAGAGTTACCTTCCCAAAAATTGGAACTCTTCTATGTTGGAGGTAGTTTTTGGTCTCTTGAGCTGGCGGCGCCTCCGCGAGCATCAAGAGTTACCTCCCTGGAAAATACGTCCTTCAGGAACTCGCCGATTTAAATTTCATAGATTAAAGCCAGGGACACACTAGGCGATTTTTTATCGCTGGCCGATCTCTACGCCACCGATAAAAATCCGGCCGAAATTGATCGCCAATATTCAGCATGTTGAATATGGCCGATTGGTCGGGCGTACGTGTTCGCTACCAAAGTTCGGCGTCGCACAATCAGACACACTACACGATTCCGCAAGCGAAAATGGATCGGGCGTACAGAATCGCCTAGTGTGTCCCCGGCTTAAATAACAATTGACAATTTAAATCGGCGTGCAAAGAATTAACATCAAACTCATTAGAGAGTAAATATCTTCAGGATAGGTGTACACTGTCAACCATATGTACGCTGTTTTCGGGATTGGGGGCAAGGGGGGATAAATTTAAGCCAAGATGTCATGATGGCCATCACATCAGCATAAGCTATATCTATCCCCCTCCTCAGACTTGGTGGGTCACATAAAGCTTAAATCCATATGGGCCACACGATTATGGTGCCATCTATAGCAAGTACAAGTAATATAAGTAGAGCTTCGCATAAGGACTGTCATCTATTTTCTTAACATGACATGACAGCATTCCGTACAAAAATTGATTATGAATCAGGCAAAGCCAGATGCGAACGAAAGAATTATTCTACGTTTACGATGGGCTCTTATCTGTCATTGATATGGATTAGGCATAACATAATATGAACAACATCATAAGGCTTGAAACAAAGCAGAATTAATCTGCGCTCGTTTCTAGGCTTTGCCTAATTCATATCATGTACTACGTACTTGTACTTTTACCCTAAAAATGCTGGCTACAATTGACTGTAACTGTATCTGACATAAAATCATCGGTTGCGTCATTTTAGATCGCTGTGGTTTATGCCTAAAATCAGACATTATCCCGCCTCAGGCACCGCGGAAGCAATTCATGATTGGGGGGCTACTATCACAGCACAATTAGGCGAGGGTCCAGGGGCCGCCTAGGCCCCGGAAGCTCCAGGGGTCTTAGATGGCCGGAGAGGCGTTCTAGCGTATTTCCGAGCAATAAAACAAGAAATCCTCGCCCGTGTAAACTCTATTTGTGTTGCCTGTTTTCGCAACATTTTTTAAATATTCATCTTCAAGAATCTCACTGACTCCATTGAACCTGATCGAAATTGCCAATGAGTTTGTGAACAATGAAAACCGACAGCGTGTATTTGGGCACCGGCTTCACTACCAAGGACTTGTAATTATATGCATTACGTTTCGGTAACTTCTTGACTGGGCGAGGATTTGGACATTCCCATGACATGGACACGCAGGGTATTTTCTACTCTAGTCCATTTTCTTTCTAATTTTGATGAATGGAAGTCTGAACAATCAAATAACAGTATTTTATCTTCGCTGATATCACGAAACGTCCAGGACATAGGAGTCATATGTTTTTAGCGGCATTTCGTCTTAGTAATTAGTGGCATACGGTACATGGTGTGAGGATTTAATCATTTATCTCTACCATCTTTTATATGGTATAACACTATTAACCTTTTGTGAACTTAAAATTTACTTAACAATGTCGGTAAAAATGTTTTTAGAGCTTTGGCTGGTCCACTAATGCTGGACAGTTGTAAATAGTTTTAGTTATGCGATAGATATGCGACGCAGACAATTCATTTTACTATTCATTTCGAAAATACGTATTCATTGAAGTATTTTTGCGTTGACATCATATGAATTTTAGAAAAGTTGGTCAAATTATTGGGGGGGCTTCAGCCCCCGTAGCCCCCCCGGCTCCGCCGTGCCTGCGCCTAACTTCGAAGGAGCTGTGTGCTCCCGCGTGTTCTCCACGTGATCAGTGTCGGAATTTCGCGCCTAGGTTTCACTGCGCATGTCTTACAGCTCCAGTTCATTTCTATGCTGCAAGATGGCGGGAAGGTGTTTTGGTGCGTGGCAGTCTGCATGTCTTTTCCCGTGAAATATACAGATGTGCAGGGAAAAATCACGATAAAAGGAAGCTGCATGCATAACTGGTAAGTCTTTATCATCCTAAGTTCGCTTGATGTGAACTTTATTCCGCCAAAACAGCACAAATTGTGACAGACATTTGACCTCGATCTCCATTTTGCTCGATAAAACACTGACGTTGGCCTACACAGGAAGTTGATCCAGCAAGTGGTAGAAAAGATAAGTATAACAAATTTATTCATCTTGCAAATTGGTTGAACCTGACCTATTGCTAAATATACTTATTTTTGCATGAGGTTTTGTAGCGTTTCAGATTTAGTATCAAGTTGCGAAGGAGGCGTTTCCGTGTCACGAGGTTCGAACTGCTTGTTGAAGTTTTGATGCGAGAACTTGCGCGCGCATAGTTTCCGACATTCAATCATTCATGGCAACCATGCAAAGCGTTTTACCATGTGTTTGAAAACCCCCAGGTAAAACGTGTTTGTGTTATCCTTGTCATAATTGATATGTCCTGACCAGCTGACTGCATGGTCATGCCTAAATCTAGCCACATTAGCCCTTGTATAGACGTGACCAGGTGATGCTCAGGCCATTCGTACGGAGAAAAGAAGCTATATTATAGCGCACGGCCAACAACAAAATTCAATTTCATGTAATTCGACCGAAATAGATATTTCTCAACTTCATCAATGTACACACACACAAACTCCTCGCGAAAGCACAAGAGGTAGGAAAAAATAAGTGACTCTGGATTGTTGTTGTTTCTCGGGACAGACATAACGTCCTCCTAGTTCAATCATGAACGTCGCTCGTCTGGGCTCTCTCCTGCCTCTCTGTTCAACTCCGCCCATTAGCTAACAACGGTGCAGATTCCCCACATATTTTATGGGGGCGCTGTAAGCGCTGTGGACTCGATTTTCTCGGAGTTCGTCCGGCTTTTAGCTCTGCTGTGGCTAGATAAACATCTTACAAATATTCTACGACATTAACTTCAGAAAATCTTTGCGAAATAAAGACAAATCTTACCTTAGATGACCAACATCGGTGAAATCCAAACGACGGTCGACTGCGCGCGTGAAAAACGTTCCAAATTTACGCTCGGTTACATGTTTTCAAAAAGTGGTATCGTGCACGGAAACGGACTGAATTGAATCCGCCCAGAAGAATAGATCCCAGCGGACAAGAAACCGCGATGAGAGCAAAAATCCCATGGCGTTTGTATTTCCATTCCCACCTCCTGCATACTGCTATATGTGAGAAAAGAATATATGGGAAACAAGGCATTTTGGTAATTGTGTGAATGCAGCGTTTGCTCATTAACACCAGTTCTTATTTTGGCGAGAGAGTGGTAAGAGAAATGATAAGTATATATATTGTAGAAATTCAGGAAAAGGGTCAAACGTGAAGATAAATTGTTTGAAAATAGAGAAATCTACGACACGCTCACATTGCTCTCATAACGGTTTCTTGTCCGCTGGGATCTATTCTTTTGGGCGGATTCAATTCAGTCCGTTTCTGTGCACGATACCACTTTTTGAAAACATGTAACCGCGCGTAAATTTGGAACGTTTTTCACGCGCGCAGTCGACCGTCGTTTGGATTTCACCGATGTTGGTCATCTAAGGTAAGATTTGTCTTTATTTCGCAAAGATTTTCTGAAGTTAATGTCGTAGAATATTTGTAAGATGTTTATCTAGCCACAGCAGAGCTAAAAGCCGGACTAACTCCGAGAAAATCGAGTCCACAGCGCTTACAGCGCCCCCATAAAATATGTGGGGAATCTGCACCGTTGTTAGCTAATGGGCGGAGTTGAACGGAGAGAGGCAGGAGAGAGCCCAGACGAGCGACGTTCATGATTGAACTAAACGTCCTCCCTGCTCTTCATAGACAAGAGTTGTTTTTGCGGAAGCCCGGATACAAGGCCGAAACTCTCGGCGAGAGGTTTACCAAGATACGCTCATCAGTTGCCAAGAACATGTGTGCGAGCAAAGGAGGGCAATTGATTCTGGTATGTCCGAATTGATTTTAGTTTAAACTCGAGACACCAAAAAGAAATATTTCAAAGTATGTGTATGTGTCAAAAGCATGTTATGGGACTGGATCGTACATGTTGTTGGCAATTATGAGCGTACCTTGTCGAACACTTGTGTGATTTGCATTTTTGGTAAACCTCTCGCCGAGAGTTTCGGGCTTCCATCCGGGCTTCTGCAAAAACAACACGTGTCTGAAGAGCAGGGAGGACGTTATGTCTGTCCCGAGAAACAACAACAATCCCAAGTCACTTATTTTTTCCTACCTGCTGTGCTTTCGTGAGGAGTTTGTGTGTGTACATTGATGAAGTTGATGGTATAAGGTACGTTTTTATATATCTCGGGGTCCGAAATGGCGGCCTGCTATTGGCTAAAAGCAGGCCAAAATTTTGACAAAGCAGGCGATGTAGAAAATGACCTGCTAAAAAAAAAAATCTCCAACGAAAGTAGCAGGCCATAATTTTCCTGGCCAAGGCTCGAAATTAGCATTGCACACATACACAAATGCATGTATTTTTTCCACAGTGCACGTAAATTTTGATCGGCAGCTGCATTTGCAAACATAGTGTTGAAAAATGAACCATCGATCACGCCGACTAGAGCTTATATGGCAGACTACCAATTGTCTTGAAAAATTTGCTAGAAAATGTCCAAGCTGTGCGTTGAGTTACCCCCGTGGGTATTTTTATCTCGGGCATCTCCGCATCAGGCGCTCCACATTATTTCTTAGTCCGCTTCACATCGTGTGTGACATTTCCAAACTGTTCAAAACAATGTGAACACAGAGCAGCAACATGCAAGCATTTTCTGCAGCTGGTTGTCAAACACTGACCCTGCTGAAAAAGTGGGAAGTGAGAGCCAGGTGGTTGAATATGTAGAGGAGTACAGACGATGTTGCAGAAACATGCACGAATCCCGCAACAACAACAACAACAACAGAGAAATTTGTTGAGTCCAATAAAATTTGATTTTCTGTAAATTTGTCGATTTGAAAAATTAACAAAAAAATAGTAAGAAATGGTTATGGTGTTTAGTACATATATATGACCTCAAGAGTGATACATCTCAACACAAAGTTAGATTCATCAGAATATTTGACTTGTGGCAAAACACATTTGATTTTTTCCAAATATTGAAGGATTTGATTTTTAAGAATAGTTGTTTTGAAGGACGCTGTGAGACCCTGTATACAAGTGCTGATGCATGGCATTAGGAGAGTCCAAACACGTAAAGCAAGGATTCATAGAAGTCCAAATTTTTACTACCCAATACAAAATATTGAGTTTTTTTTATGCTCAAATTGGGTTTTTCCAAGTTTTTACGGCCCATCCACAAGCTGATATTGAGTTTTTGGATATTTTTACCACCCTACCAATTAAGATATTAACAAATAATTTCTGTAATACTGAAGTCAAACACCACATAAACCCACAAACTGTCAACAGGTCTGGCACACTTCACCTCTGATACATTTCACTGTAAAATCCAAATATAATTAAACGTTAATAACGCATTCAGGTGAAGCTGGTAACGTGTTTTGTTTAGTTCTTACGTATCATAGATATTTATAATGAAATACTGAAATAAAATTTTAAGAAGTTTTCTGTTGGTTAATGTTTAACTTGAGAAATATAATGAAGACATTAAATTTGGACATAAATTAAAAACATTGTGTGATGGAAAAGAATCCAGTCCAATGGTACAGGCCATGGCATTAGAGATCATTGCGTAACCCCCAAAAGGTTATGGGTACTGCAGGTGCGTAACCTATTGGTTAGGTTACGCCAAACTTGACTGCGTTACCCAAAGGTTACGTGAAAAGCTTACGCAGAATTTAACAAAATGCTGGATGTCATCAATGTAAGCAACCGCCAGAACCTGGGTTAACTCTTTACCCCATAGACTTGTGGAGAATTTTCTCTCTCTGACCCATAACAGATTTGTAATGGCGTAGGTCTTTAACCCATGGACTGATTTCAATTTTCACACGTTTCCAGCGATGTAAAATATCCCGTTTTATGTCCTATGTCATGTGGAAAAATATTTACCAATGGTCTCCCACAGGCCCATTCTACGTAATTTGTTCACGTTTTATACCAATATCAGCAACGTTTAATCTAAAAATAAGTAATCTTGCGAAAAAATGTTTTGTGTTTGCTTTCCATCTGTTGGAAATCGCGAAAAAAGCGAAGAAATTGTCCCATTTTAGCTGCGTTTTGCAGCGTTCTGTTGTTGTTCTGCTTCAATTCCTGTATTATCGTATACCATTGTAAAGCTTATTTTCCGTACATTCGGGATTTCGCAGTTACATCATGAGATGGCAGGTATAGAACGAGCTATAACTGAAAAAGTCCCATATACTTCCTTAAAGGAGAACGAAGGCTGGTAACGAGGTGAAGTAAAACAGCATCACTCATTGGCCCATGGTTGAGTGACCTTGAGCGACCTTTTCAGAGGCCCCGCGTGATTGGAGCAGTCGGTTTTTGCGCGTGGTCGCCATGGCCACGGGTCCACGAAACCGCCACGAAACACAGCGGGGCCAAAGAATGGCGGATAAATTTTAAAACGGGAGATCAACAGGTCCCGGGAAATGTTTATAATAAACTCAGATGGGCAGATTTGACGAGTTAGTCATCAAGGTTAGATACTTTGGTAGTTTATACTCGCGTTACGTGAAATATTCAGGAATTTGGAAGCAGGTTTTACAATTTTTCGAACGTTTCCCTTGAAGCACACGAAACACATTTGGTGTCTAATCGCGCATTTTCCATCGATTATTTCTGTTCCTCTCCCGATTTCATTTTACGCTTACTACAAAACATACCAACAGTCTATATAGTCAGATTTATTTAAATTTTGGCTTTCTGAAAATGTATAGTTTTAATTAGGTTTTACTCAAAATAAACGCAAAAATTGCAAAAGTAATCCATCACATGGGAACAGCGATGACACGCTGAAAGACGGTTCTATGGGGCAGCGTGCGAGGCGCTCAAAGGCGGTTCTATGGGGGAGCGTACAAGGCGCTCAAAGGCGGCCGTATGGGGTAAAGAGTTAAATGGACTCTGTCGCCACTTTATTCAAGATTCCTGTTTTCGTCCTTACAACGATTGAAAAAGTTTTATAATTATAATAAAACAGTGTATTTTTGAGATCTGGCGTTAGCCAGAGGCTCTTTAGAATGCTGTTCAGGAAATGGACAAAAGTGCAAAACGACTCACGGGATAGCCTTACGCTGCATGAAGTAGTTCCACAGAGATGAGTTTTGGGGATCCTTAGTGGTTGAAAGGCTTTTGTATGTCTATATTTAGTCACTATTGACACTAATAGTCACTTGGCATATATTTGATCCCTTATCTGCATTAAATATTACTCTGTTCATTGTTTTCCCACAAAATATGAGATTAATACGCTCGAAAGTATGGCAGACTGGTATCGTCACTTTACCAGGGCTTGCTTTTCCACGGGAATCCGGGAATCCGATTCTCGTAAATACTCTCGTAAAATGGTTTCACGGGAATCCAAATGGATTCCCGCAAAATATTACCATCGATGATCAATTTTGTAAGAGTTTTATTCATAAAGTATTGGTTCAACATCACCTTCGTCGACTCGCCAGATGTCCTGTCGATTCCAGCGAAAAACACCCGACTTTCACTTTGACACGCAAGAGCAATTTAAAAATCATGACTCGTATTCGACGAAATAGGACTAACTCGTAATATCGTCAGAAATGATTGTCAATGATTATCAATGCAGTTGGAAAAATAAATTATCAACTTACAGTGAGTTGATATTGAGTGAATCACGGTATTGTGATAAATAAAACATCAATCAATTTCATTTATTCATTGCAATTGTTGTGTTGCATTCCGATCCGTTCCGGATTATATGCCGAGTCTGAATGTCAGTGGATCCACAAACAGGAAATTCCCACTCTCCGTGCAGAGGCCATAATGACAATTTAAATCACCACTATATTGGGTCGTCATACCTCTGCGTGGGGCTTCGCCTGACGCCAGAAACCTTGCACTCGCACTCACGATGTCGAAAGGGAAGTCGATAAGTTTAACGCATTTTCAAATGGCCTGACAAAATTTTGTTTTCGAGCAGGATAAACAACACCGGAAGTATATCAAAGCCAGTTGTATTTTATGCAAAAAGCACGCCAAAACAATTCCATCTTCGAATAAAGGCTGTATAGCCACTGACGTGGAAAACTATGGCAGTTCTGGTACAATACGACTATTGCTGCCGAACTTGGACAGACATCTGTCGAGTAAGGCCGTCCTTAAAATTATCTGGGTTTCCGGTAACCCGACCGACCCATCAAAAACTGAAAATCGAGGGTCGGCGGTTTTATTATTTTTTTTTTTTTCACGAGAAGAGAAATAAAATCCAAACCTGGTCTGTATTTGCAGTCCATCATTTCTGACGATCGCGCCCGCGCCCCTCAGCGCCCGTAAAAGCAGCCAAAGGGGCGCGAATAATCGCACTCCTCGATTCAGATATGAACGGAAACAAAATCGGCACGAAAATCGGCCGCTTGGTAACACATCAACTTAGTTTGGGCGACTGCACAAGTTCCGATGACGTATAGCGCAGTGATCCATTCCATGCTCAACGCAACGGACTATCTGATTGGCAGGAAACGGAACACAGACCAATTATATTTAATGTACTGTATAGCACCAGTTAAAGCGCACATGTTTGCAGACTCGGGAGCAAACATCGAAGAAGTTTAGAAACTGTTGCTATATATGCATTATGGCAGGTGCGAGCGTTCCATCTCTCAACATTTATTCGTTGGAATATTGGTGACTGCATCGGATATAGAACCGAACATGATGAATCGGGCTGCGAAATGGTGGGTGAAGTTTGGTGCAAACTATGCGCGAAACACGTGGACAGCATTTACGGCAGATAACTTGGCATCAATAATCAAACGATGTTCTTCAGGTTCATAATTGACACTCGGCTGATTTATATTATTTTAACATCAGAATCAAACATTACATTTGAATGACTGTGTCAATTTGTCTTGCTCAACTCGCATTGCAAGCCTAATATTTCTGATCAAAATTACCACATGAAAGAAAACAAGACATGCGGAGTTTACAATTTTTTTTATTCTCATTCGATATTACAATGTTATACAGTTCATATAAAATCGGAAAATTAATATAAAATATGTTCAGTTTTCCTATTTACGAGGTAATTGTAGACTGCAAATATTATGGTGTGAAAGTAACATCGACATCGTTTAGTTGCGACTCTGGCTTGACAGTTGGTGATCTTGTCCAACTGGACGGAGAAATACGACGGATGTCTTTTTATTTAAAATCATGTGCAGTCATTGAGCCGCCTCCGTCAGCCACAAATGCACTCTTGTGTTATAATATTTCCTTCAGTGCCAGTGTGTCTGTAATGTATTCATGCAAAGAACTGTTCGGAATCACCCCCATACCCCAATTGCAATCTTTCTATATAAGCCCATGGGCCTAGTTGGTATTTGAATTTCACTTTCCAAGGCCGCCTAAATGGAATAAATTCAATTATCCAGACTCCTGGCCTTTGTGGTATTGTTTTTCCTTTGTCATGTTAATGGACAAAACTTTCCAACATATACCCATATTGAGATTTGTAGTGTCGTAGGTGATTGAACTCCACTTTCAAATGTGCCTATCAGAAAAAAAATAAAAAGAGAAAAAAAAATTGCCTACCTACCTACCTACCCATCTTTTGCAATGGTCCGTTACCTGAAACAGGCATATTTTTAAGGATGGCCTAACTGTCACTTCAAATTAACTGAATTAGAATTCGGGAGCAGTCTACCAACAAATCAACCTACACTTCACAAAACGTTGGCAAGGGGAACAAGGTGGCGATCAAACAATGCACACAGCTAATGAATATTGCTTGGTTCATAATATTTAAATGTATGTTGGCAGCCAGGTTAGCTAAATAATATATAGCCCTCATACTCGTTAGGGCTATATATTATTTAGCTACAGCCAGGGCTGTCTTATTTTGGAATGGGTCTAAAGTTCCTGCTTTTACTAAGATATATTTGCGACGAGAGAGACACAATTAGTGTCCGAGATAGCATCTGTCCATGATAGCATCTTTTCTTGATACATTTTCGTGTCAATTTAATCCTTTTTATACCGGAAATGACAATTGCCTTCAAATTCAGTAACTGAATCAAAACAAACACAGTGACCGTCAGCTTGAAAAGGGATTTATTCAGAAAGACACAAAGACATAGTCAGTTCGCATAGAGATTTATTCACAGACATAAGTTTACATAGACATGGACATTATTATAAATATTGGATTCTCGCAGTGGGAATCTGCAGGAATTCAAAATTGGATTCTGGCAGATTCCCGCAACAAAAAGCTGCGTGAATCCATTTGGATTCTGGTGAAATCCGACGAAAAGCAAGGCCTGTTTACCAAAGCTTGGTCTCTGCTGAGAAAATTATACAGTTTAGCTGGTTAGGTGTATGTGAGAGATGCTCTACCATAGCAGCCAACCTGGCCACCATTGTCTCATTATCACCTTTGCAGGCCACTGTTTGCTTTTCTCACAAGAGTAAGCTGTAACATATCTTATAATCTTTTCCTATCTTGTACTCCACCAGTCAACCTGTGGGATATCCAGAAAGTGTAATACAGGTCTTGTCTTATCCTAACTTGTGACATAACCATCATCAACCTTGATGTCCAGCCCTTCTCACTCATAACACTAAATCAATCTCCATTCACCCCTAGGTATAATCTCTCTTATTTACACACTGGCTCTATTGTCCAACAGAACAAGAGTTGTCCCCCATGCTTCTCGAGTTCAAGAGGACATGTCCGGTGACTCCTGTGTTGAAAGTGAACATTTCTCTCCATTTATACAACCCATCCAAGTAGGGTATACAATAATAATACACAGTAATACATTAGAATTTCCCCTCGCACAGCGAGAGAAGTAGCAATATTTTTTTTGTACGTCCATAAATAATATGTGCTCCAATGTTCAATAAATCACTCTAGCCCTGTGGCGTATTCTGCTATACATACATTATAACAGGGACTGCCGTAAATGTATGGCTAATCTTTGGTTGTCGCCTGCTGAGCGTTGATTGCAGACTAAGCAGTCAAAATGTGACGCGTCTGTGTATGGCAATGCATTAACTTACTGCCTTATGTATATGTGTCGGTACAAGTGAAATGTGTACCGGTAAACGTGATTTTCTGTCAGGCATTCCGTTAATTATGGGCCTGGTACAGGCCTCTTGTTTTGTGAGACAACAGGCGAGTGACAATCACTCGCCTTATTTATTCTCAGGAGTGTGGTTAGCACACCTAAAATCACACCCCTTAAATGAGTCTAGGCGAGTGATGGGTTATCTCCCTTGATAACAGACGAACAGTGACCAATAATGATGTGAAATTTGACAGTGAGTGGTTCTCCTGCAATTTTTCTTTTCAAAAAATGAGGTGGGTGTTTTTAAATTTATTATTATTAATTTTTTATTTGGCACACATGTTCTTTCAAACTTAGAGCACCAGTGGAAAGTTGATGTCAACATTGATATGTCAAAGACAACTATTCCCCTAATTTCTGCAATTAGAACTCATTATATCAAAGAATTTAGATCCAACTAACACCCTTTTTAAAGAATGAAAATTTATGGGGAGTTAACCAGTATCCCAACTATATTTACTTATATTTATCAGAAGTCTCCCCTTGTAAATTGCTGATTCCAATAAATTAGAATCAGCCACCAGAGTCCCATTGGAATGATCAATTAACTGAAATGTCTGCATAGAAAAACTTCCACTTGTGAATAGAAGCCAAAGAAAAGAAGCCGACAATATTATTTACCAACTGGAAGAAAAAAAATCAGATAGTCCGATTCCGTTTCATAACAGGTCCGACTTTTGCATGCACCGGACTACCGCGCAAGAGGTGACGCGCAACCGGAAGTAAATTTGGCGCGGGAAATGCTGATAGAGAAAACCAACAACAAGGTCCAACAACAATGGCTAAAGATCGGATTGAAATAAATTTTCAATGGATTATTTCTTGGATTGTCCGTTCCTTCAGATAGATCTAGACTTCTAAAAGGTATTTACGAAAATTGATCGCATTTTATCGTTTTTGCTATATAAAATCCTACTTGCTGCATGCGACAGGTAGATTGTTTTTGCAAGACAAGTTGTCGCCGGAAAAATTCACTTGCCGGCGGCACGTAGGCAGGCGTTATTTCGACCGCTGACCATTTAACCGGACGTAAACACATGCGTTGCTGTCGGAAGGCAGTTTAATGGCACACGTAAGTTGGTAATGAATTTAGCTGCTTTTACTGTTTTTTAACGACCGCGAAATGCCAGGTGCGCTATAGTCGTGCACCTAGTTCCAAGTTCAGGAGCGCGAAGGTGCGGGAGCGCGATCGCGCGCCTTAAAACGAGAGGCCTGCTGGTATGAGATCATGCATATGGACATAGGGATATGTAATTTGTATGTCTGCATATTTTGCTTCATATGCATGCCACGTAATGTAGATTGTAACACGTATATATCAATTGTATATATGCTTTTGTTACAAATCTTTGTAACGGTAACGTGAGAGTTACAGACCAGTCAAACGGGTTGTGGAAGTTTTCGTCACCAGGTCGTCCTTCATGTAATACGAAAACCGAAGTATACACCGTCACATCAGCTGAACAAGATAGTTATTAACCTTGACCTGGGTTTTCAATGTGTAAAACACTTGCGGCAGTGCATTGTACACAGAGGTCGCGAAGCTCACAATACAGCCCAACAATACTCAGATTAAAACTGCCTCAATTTATCGTACCCTTCTGGCTACGAAATTTAACAGGGAATACCATTTACTGCAAATATTAAATGATAAATGCAAAAAGAACTATTTATACATCTGTCAACAGTATTGATTTATCGTAAACTTATGATAATAGTATAATCATAACAAAACTGTCTCTTTTTTTCCAATATTTTGTTTAAGGTGATATCGTCAACATGTATTGTCCTCCGCCACGAAGTGGTGGGAGGACTTGGAAATGCTAGCCGTCCGTCCGTCCGTCCCTCCCACATCTTGTGAACGCGATATCTTGAGAACAATTCGACCAATCGACTTCAAACTTGAGAAGGTGCTTCACATCAGTTAGACGGCCATTGGTATTGATTTTCACTGAGGTACGTAATCCAAGATGGCCACCATCGACCATATTGGATTCTGTCCGTCCCACATCTTGTGAACGCAATATCTCAAGAACAATTTGACCAATCGACTTCAAACTTGAGAACGTGCTTCACATCAGTTAGACGGCCATTGGTATTGATTTTCACTGAGGTACGTAATCCAAGATGGCCGCCATCGACCATATTGGATTCTGTTCGTCCCACATCTTGTGAACGCGATATCTCAAGAAGAATTCCACCAGTCAACGTCAAGCTTGGGAAGGTTCTTCACATCAGACAGACGGCCATTGGTATTGATTTTCACTGAGGTATGTAATCCAAGATGGCTGCCATTGACCATATTGGATTCCATCCGTCCCAGATCTTGTGAACGCGATATCTCGAGAACAATTCAACCAATCAACTTAAAACTTGGGAAGGTTTTTCACATCAGTCAGACAGCCATTGGTATTGATTTTCACTGAGGTACATAATCCAAGATGGCTGCCATTGACCATATTGGATTCCATCCGTCCCAGATCTTGTGAACGCGATATCTCGAGAACAATTCAACCAATCAACTTCAAACTTGGAAAGGTTTTTTCACATCAGTTAGACGGCCATTGGTATTGGTTTTCACTGAGGTACGTAATCCAAGATGGCTGCCATTGACCATATTGGATTCTGTCCATCCCACATCTTGTGAACGCGATATCTCGAGAACAGTTCGACCAATTGACTTCAAACATGAGAATGTGCTTCACATCAATTAGACGGCCATTGATATTGATTTTCACTGAGGTACGTAATCCAAAATGGCTGCCATTGACCATATTGGATTCCATCTGTCTCGAATCTTGTGAACGTGATATCTCGAGAACAATTTGACCAAACGACTTCAAACTCGAGACGGTGCTTCCCATCAGTTAGACAGCCATTGGTATTGATTTTCATTGAGGTAGTATGTAATCCAAGATGGCTGCCATTGACCATCTTGGATTTCACTCACCCATATTGTACCCATCTGTGTTGTGAACGCGATATCTTGATCTATTCCACCCATCAATTTATAAACCTCAACATCCACAAATCCATATACAACTACAGACTTACATTCCAGTGTTACACTACCCATTACTGCTTCCCAAACCTCCTCAAATTGTCTCAACAATTCCAGATAAACGTCTCTTTCCACATACACATATCCACTTTCCAAGTTATATTTAAGGAGATATTGGAAGCGTATATGCTGTATGCTCTCAAACAGGCTACTTGGCGGAGGACCTGCTAGCTACTCAGCTTGTTCTGATTATCTTCACAGCCGTGCTCTTCAATTTGGAACACCTTCACACATGCAAAGTCCATTGTCAATCGGGTGATTGTAGAAAAATGAATCTCTCGTGTTGAATAATACAGTCAGTGTGTAAGTCAGTTACCACCCTCGACTGAGGGATTCAAGCTATATAAACTTGCGACCTCGGTGTGCAATTGCACAGACGCGAGTGTTCATACAGCTTGAATCCCTCAGTCTCGGGTGGTAACTATTACTTACCCCTAGGTACATGTATGTTCTGTACAAACTGACCTCAATCCCCTGTGGGTATTTAGGCCTAGACTTCATTCCACTGGCCCCTTCTTCCATCGAATCCTCAACAGGTCAGTTTGCAGTTTCAACGCAACACCAACAATACCATGTTAAAGAAGGTATCATATTGCTTTCTTTGTGCTGGTTAAATTAACTTGGTGGTCATGGTCTTCATCTGGAATCCCGAACTGACGTATTGGAGGAATTATGTATCAAGATAAAGAGCAAAATTGAGCTATTTTGGTTGAGTCAAGGTTGGATGAGCACCTACTGTAGTGTCTAATTGGACGGAAATTAATTGGGTAACACATGGTTAGCGTAACGTGTGCAACTTCCCTCATTATAGGACTACCTTTCCTTGTTCCCACAGACCAATTTCACATAAACTACGATAAAAGTAACTCCGAAAATGGAAGTCATTGTGATATAATATTCTATATTTCGGCTTCCATTTTCGGAGTTACTTTTATCCTAGGACTGCCTTTCTTTGATATGTTCAGGCCTCTGTTAATTAATCTTTAGCTTCTCATGACCTTGGGAGGAAATTATGATGATGCTGAATGCTGTAATTATTAATTATTAATTATTTGGCTGCATTAAGACATTGCGATAAAAAAGAAGTTATGTATGTGGTAAACTTCGAGCACCAATGGAAAGTTTATGTCAACTTTGATATGTCAAAGACAACTATTTCCCTAATTTCTGCAATTAGAAATGCAAAAAGCTTTATTGTTGACTAAATCATGTAAAATTTAAATGGCACCTGTGACATTATATCATAGAATTTATATCCAAGTAACACCCTTTTTAAAGAAGGAAAATTTGAGGGGAGTTAACCAGTATCCCAACAAAATTTAGTTATATTTATCAATAGTCTCCCCTTGTAAAATTGCTGCTTCCAATAAATTAGAATCAACCACCAGAGTCCCGTTGGAATTATCAATTAACTGAAATGTCTGCATAGAAAAACGTCAGCTTGTGAACAGAAGTCCAAAGAAGCCAACAATATTATTTACCATCGAAACGAACTGAAAAAACCCAGTCCAATTCCGTTTCGTGACAGGTCTGACTTTTGCTTGCACCGGACTACCGCGCAGGACTTCACGCGCAACCGGAAGTAACTTGTCGCGGGAAATGTTGACAGAGAACACCAACAACAATGGCCAAAGATCGGCTTGAAATAAATTTTCAATGGATTATGTCTTGGATTGTCCATTCCTTCAGATAGATCTAGTCTTCAAAAAGGTATTTACGAAAATTGATCGCATTTTATCGTTTTTGGTGGATGAAATCCTACTTGCCGCATGCGACAGGCAGATTTGTTTGCAACCTGTCGTCGGAAAAATTCACTTGCCGGCGGCAGGTAGGCATGCGTTATTTCGACCGCTGCCTTTTTCTGCACATTTTTTTTTTTTTTGCAGCAAAAAATGCCAAATAATTAAAACAATGCGTAATTATTGTTACGACAAAAAACATGCGGGCGGGTCATGAGAAGCTAAAGATTAATTAACAGAGGCCTCAACTTCATTATGTCGGTACCTTTTAAGAAGGGCCGTTCGCGCCATAAATCCAAACGTTTAATAAATTTAAACGTTTAACTTGCACCAACCAATCAGATGTCATGAATTGACATTTGGAAGACCTTTCCTGTCCAAAAGCAAACGTTTGCTGTTGTAACGTCCAATACTTTAGACGTTTCCTGTCAAAAGGCAAACGTTTCCAGTAGTAATATTCGAGACTTTTAAACGTTTCCGGTTTAAGGGAAATCGTTACCGGTTGTGATCGTCCAGTCAGATTTTTTTATTGCTGCCGCGTATGTTCAAACCTCAACATCAACACGTGTCCACTGGCAAAACGTTTCCGCTATGTAGTCTGTTTGAACCAATCAAAATAACCCTTACAAATATTCGCGCATATTGTATTCCTCATGCCCACCGTGCATCATGTCCTGCGCAAATTGTCCCGGTGCCAAAGATATTCTCCAAAACCTAATTTGTAAGAACGGTTTTCATTGGTTAAAATACACTACATACCGGAAACGTTTGCCAGGGGAGATTTGCACGTGTTGGTGCAATCTGATTAAAACTTCGACTTAATACACCGCTCCTCTATCGGACATGTCGCTGATTAAGATCTGGGACAGTTCCTACAACAAATCCGTCAGATGAACTCCGAATCAAATAGTTTCCGGGTCAATTAGTCGCCCATTGAGATCCCTCGTAGTATAGCGTGACGGCTAATCTCCTAATCTCCGTTGTTGTTGCGATGCAGTTATGAACTGATTTTATGAAACAAAATCACCGTACCTATATATCCAGCAGTGCAAGAAATATCCCTTGATCTTTTCACCTGGTCTGTCATTAAAGAGAGCAACGGGGAGCAAATAATAATCTTCGGTGATCGCTCATGAACTGGAGTCGACAGCAAGAACTTCGTCAGCCGCTTGCATGGGGGTTGGATTTTTCTGCGTCTCGTCCGTACACTCCGCAACATAAAAATTTCCCGTAGCCGGTACACGGCTATACAGTGTCTTTTTACATAGCATGCAAGAAAGCATCTGCAGTTGCTCCTGCTTTAATGCGGGCACGCATGGCCCACCATAACTTTCGATCTCGCTCTTGAACTTGGCCGCCGCTGAATATAGGGCGCTTTCCATTTCACGTAGTCGGTGTGGCCGCTGGCAATGCCTTGATTGTGCACGTTCCATTTACTGTGCCCGAGCAATGCTGGCGTTGCCTCTAAATGGAAAGCGCCAATAGGCACCTCTTCGCCTGTTGAGGCTGGACTGTGATTGGTCGCCAGTCTGACATGCGCGACAGATTTAAGTAGGGAGTTCAGCTCAGGGGCTAAATGACGTACGAATTGAATGAAAAACACAAATTCACTGTCATGCAACTTTGCGTGAATTTATATGCTAAACATCCGTAAAATTAATTGTTTTTATCAGATTGTGTCCTACAATAAATATTCTTTAAACTCTTTGTTGTTTTTATTAATTTCTCTTTGCTATTTCATCGTACATGTTAAATATTTTATGTCCAAATTCGGTCAGAGACTGTACCAGCGGAAAACGGAGGTCGCCATATTTATCAAAACAGTCGAAACTCCGACGTTCGTCATCAGTGAGCCAATGGAAAAATGTCTTCCAAACGAAGATGGTTTTAAAACGAGAATCTCGTAGATTGTCGTGATATGTGAGGTTTCAAAAATTTCCCACGGGAAGGACTCGCCAGGTCGTTTTTCTTCGTTGGTGGCCGGCCGACAGACGACCATGGAGGCCGCAGCTAGTCTCGTGCGTACAGTCGGAAAGTTGGAGGTATACTGCGCCTTTTGAACTGGAAGATTTTGATAAATTTAAGCCAGCTCTTCCCATGAAATGTCTCTGAAAAAAACTGTTCCCTCCACTTCGTGGGGGCCGCCATTTTCTGACGCTTTCCTATGAACCCGATTCCTATAATCTCCCGGTACCTGCTTCCGAAGATTGTTGGGGTATGAGAACACACTGGTAGTTTCCCAATTGACTCGCTCAAGGGAGGTAATTGAGTAGTAACTTCCTGCACAAGATTTATGTGCTTCAGTTTTCCAGCTGTATTGACCATATACGTGTTATGATCTTTGAAAAATAATTCTAATATCGTTCTCTCAACGGAATATTCTTAGTTATTGTAATAATTAATTTCTTCATTATTTATTTAAATTAAGTTATTTGTTTTTTCAGATGCAAAATCTCATTTTTTCTAATTTTTTGGTTTAATTTTTTTTATTTTTTTTTTTTTTTAACAAGACTATTTTAATACAGGGAATTTGTGTCCTCAGTTTTCAGATAAAATTGAAAGTTCTTGTATACATTTTAAATTCAACTTTCTAGAATAATTGAAAAGTTAATTACTTTTTTTACCCCCCGATAGAGGAGCGGTTTATTAAGTCTTGAGTTTTAAAGGTGAACTGCAAAGGTTTTTCGATTTGCAATCTTTTCTTCTTGCATCGCAAAAATATTGACGAAGTCGGGAGGAAGAAATAAAATTGAAAAATAAAAAAACACCAACGGAGATTTCCATAAAACGTTGTCGAGAAGCCGCCCAGAAAATATAAAATACTCACAGAAAACCCCTTCAAAATATATGATTCTTTGGTATAGTTGAAGTACAGAAGCTGAGTTTATATTTCCAAAGTGTGGGTTTCGATGAAATCCGCTAAAACAAACTTTATTTTCAAATTTCTGTCGAGCTTCTGCGCCACGTAATTTCGTCGCGATGAGATCAAAATGGCGTTTCCCTCAGATCAGCTTGACCCAGTTGAAGGGCTCTGGCCAATGAGCGCTTCGATGTAGGTCACGTTACCACGCTTGTCCAATCAAGGTAACCGATATAGGATCGGCTGTTACCGTTACTAGAGAAACGGAAAACACCCTCTTGCAGTTTTTCGATGTTATCGTCTGTTTGATTGGCCATCGGTCGAAATCACGCCTTCAATCAGAAACTACAAGGAATTCCCTTTCCAATGAGACGTCATACGCCCGAAATGGCGGACGAAAAGTCGGAAAAGACCAGGGAGAAAGGCAGCTGAAAAACCAAGATTTTCCGCTGTAGTTCCTCATAATTCGCCATTTTCGTCCGCAATTCTACCAAAATACTGTAGTCTCTTCAAATAAATTTGATTTACGCTGACAACATCGTCGATTTTGCTATAAAATGCGGTCGAATAGCATTGACTAAACAAGTTGGGATACATTGATATGTTGGGCCAGTCACCAGCAAACGAAATTAAATAATATTTTTGTTCATGAAATCCGGATTAAAAAAAAAAAAGTCAGCATTTCTCCTCGTACATCATACAAAAGAACTTAGCAGCATAACAGTTAAACATGAATATCTCTGAAATCCTCTGAAACCGTTAAATATTTTCGGGTCAGACTTTGTGTGCTATCTGCTTAGGCCTGGGAAATTTGTCTGGTTGTGTTTCGATACCCGCTGCTCACCACTAGGTGGCGTTGTAGTCAGAGTATAGGTAAACCTGTCTCTGACGATTTCGTCTAAACGGCTTGTCTGATTTCTTTGAAATTTTATTACAATGGTCTTGAAGGATAGTCAATGTGCTGAAAAGATTTTGGTGTAGCTGGCATAACTATAAATGCAAGTTTTTTGCGTCTCCAAAAAAAAAGTTTTTCTTCAAATGAAAATTAACCAATTCGCTTGGAGAAATATTTAAAAACTGTTCTATTCTAGGTTGCCAAGCATAAATATAGGATTGCCGACATGATAATTCCCTTTCGGTGCGAACCAATTTGCCATTTAAATGAAAAATCTCATTTATCTGACTTAACATCAAAACCTCCATAACCATTATCACGATTACAGTTTTTTACCCCTCGGCCAACTTTGGCCTAGGGGTATTGTCGTCATCATGTACGGCTGTCCGTCCGTCCGTACGTCCGTACGTCCGTCCGTCCGTTACCGCGATATCTACAGAACCGTTTCATGCATGGCAACCAAACTTGTTACATCTATTTATCTTCACGTAAATCAGAAGCCTATCGAAAATGAGTCATCTCGGACAATATTTTGCAGAGTTATGCCCCTTTTTACAAATAAAAATCCATTTATGATTTGTTATTGTGATAATTTCATAACTGTTCCATATACAACATCCTAACGTGATACAGTTGTTTCTCTTGACCTGAACTAGATGCCTATCGAAAATGAGTCGGGTCAGAAAGTATTTTGCAGAGTTATGCCCCTTGTCTAATAAAATCCGTTACCGCGATATCTACAGAACCGTTTCATGCATGGCAACCAAACTTGTTACATCTATTTATCTTCACGTAAACCAGAAGCCTATCGAAAATGAGTCATCTCGGACAATATTTTGCAGAGTTATGCCCCTTTTTACAAATAAAAATCCATTTATGATTTATTGTGATAATTTCAGAACCGTTCCATATACAACATCCTAACGTGATACAGTTGTTTCTCTTGACCTGAACTAGATGCCTATCGAAAATGAGTCGTGTCAGAAAGTATTTTTGCAGAGTTATGCCCCTTGTCTAATAAAATCCACTAATTCCTATGTTAAGTTTGCATATAATTTCTATATCATGTTTGTATACTATCACATTTATTTATTGATTGGATGACTGATTTATTGATTTATTCTCTTACACAATGCAAAGAATGCCTGCAAATCTGTTTTGAGAATGACACTAGATGCCTATCAAAAATGAGTCGTGTCAGAAAGTATGCCCCTTGTCTAACAAAATCCACTAATTCCTATGTTAAGTTTGCATATTATTTCTATATCATGTTAGTATAGTATCACATATATTTATTGATTGGATGACTGATTTATTGATTTATTTTCTTAGACAATGCAAAGAATGCTTGCAAATCTGTTTTGAAAATGACATACATGTGTCATTTAGTATACATGTACTGTATTTATCTAGCCATGTGTACTGTTGTTTTGGTGCGACATCGATACAGCTCTTTCAATTTATTCCAGAAACAAATTAATTTAAGGGGAGGAAAACTTTTCTTTTTTTTTCAAAGAAAGTACACTTACATGTACAATACCAGGGGTAAATATTTCTTCCCACAAGCCAATCAATTGGTAGAGACACCCTTACATTATAATAGCTGGGGTTCAGAGCCGAGGGGTTTCGATAGCGCAGCTTCATGTATTTTCTATTAAACTCTTATGTGCCATCTCCCTAGAGCTTTAGATTTCACCTGCTTGTTTTTCGTGGCATTTGGTCGTCACTAGGTGGCGCTATACACATGAATGCAGGTAAACATGTGTAACTTCATATCTTCTGAACAACGTGTTTGATTTCCATGAAATTTGGGTATAATGATCTTGCAAGATAGGCAAAGGACTGACAAGATTTTGGTGGTGTTGGCGAATCATGGAGATGCATTTTTGCATCTCAAAATAATATTTTGTTTTCACAAAAATGGAAATTTGCTATTTAATCAGGGAAAAGTAATTCTATTTTTCTGAACATGAATGTAACATTCCCAGTGTTATAATTCACATCCCTTGTAAGCCAAATGGCCATTTTTATACGCCCGCCAAAAAGGCGGACGTATTATGTGATGGCGGTTTCCGTCCGTCTGTCCGTCCGTCCGTCCGTCTGTCCGTCCCCCGTGTCCGGTCTATATCTGGAACAGTTTTCTATTTACAGTTCCAATTTTTGGTGAGTGGATACCCTACGGAGAGACGATGTGTCGCATACAAAAATGAAGGTCGCGGTCAGAGGTCAAAGGTCACTGGCCTGAAAAACAGGAAATCAGTGAAGTGTTCGTGTCCGGTCTATATCTCTGGATGTTTTCTATCCACAGTTGCAATTTTTTGTGAATGGATACATCAGGTGGAGACGATGTGTCGCGTACCGAAATTCAGGTCGAGGTCAGAGGTCAAAGGTCACTGTTGCCTAAAAATCAGGAAATCATTGATCATTGATAGTTTTCCATCTACAGTTCTAATTTTTGGCGAGTGGATGCCCTAGGGGGAAACAATGTGTTGCATGCCAAATGTAGGTCGAGGTCAAAGGTCAGTGTGAATGAAAAATAAGGAAATCATAAATTTCTAATTTTTTGTGAGTGGATTCAATAGGGGGAAATGAAGTGATGCATATCAAAATATAGGTCAAGGTCGAAGGTCAAAGGTCATTGTGACCCAAAAATCAGGAAATTATTAAAAATATTTTTTTGTGTCAGTAGATACATTAGGGGGACTCAATGTGTCACATATTAAAATGTAGGTCAAGGTCAAATGTCAAGGTCACTGTGACCCCAAAATCGTGAAATTGTTAAAAATCTATAATTTTTTGTGTGCATTGAGAAATTACGGGGGGATGGTTTGTCATGTACCAAAATTTAGGTCAAGGTCACTGTGACTCCACAATCAAGAAATCTTTGAAAAGTACTTTTTTTTGTGTCAGTAGATACATTACGGCGACATGATGTGTCACGTACCAAAATGTAGGTCAAGGCCGAATATCAAGGTCACGGTGACCCCCAAAATCATGAAATTCATAAAAATCGTGATTTTTTTTGTGTCCATTGATACATTGACGGAAGACGATGTGTCATGCACCAAAGTTTAGGTCAAGGTCAAAGGTCAAGGTCACTGTGACTCCAAAATCAGGAAATCATTAAGTCACATTTTCATATGCCTGTCGAAGACGAGGTCATGTAATGTGATGTTGCGTTCTGTCCATTCATCCATGCGATATCTCTAGTTTCAAGGTATGGAATGGTATCAGATACCTTACTCGCATGGCGAAGAGACATACATCAAATTGTCAAATGTCAAGGTCACAGTCCCCCAGAATTGAATCAAGTTTAGCTCACAATATGTGTTAGGTTGGAATATTCAGAGTTCTCTCCCCTACATGTATATGGCATTTGTCCTGTGGAGTTGTCTCCCATGTTTAAAACAGCTACATTTAGTTGAACTGTTGTGAAATAGAAACCATACATTTACTAGTTTAACGTGGAGAGGGGTCCTTTATGAACTTCATACCTGTTTATCAACTCAAGAACAAAGGTTTACTTCATCACTTTCTTCTTCCTTCTTGAAAAATTCTCTCTTTTGAAAGAAATCCATTTGCAGGAAAAGTACTATTTTCTTGTGTTTGACTATTGTCGATTTCATTGTGGGATATGTGAGCTCTCGGTTCTTGCTCCAAGGTCACCTAGTTTCCAAGAGTTAAGCTCATTTTAGTTTATCATTCAATTTTAGATGTGATATGTTACATTCTCAGAAGCACAAAATTGTAGACCTTTTTCCGGATTGCTAGCTACCAATTGGAATTAAGGCGATTAAACAACCTTGAAATTTGGACCAATGTAATTCCAGATATACGGGCGTATATTGAAGCCCTTTGGGCTCTTGTTTAAATATATGAAATTCTGATGACTTGTCCAATATCTACATTCCCCAGGCCACATCTGAGGATTTTGCGTCATCTTGTAGTTTCGTGATATTGTTCATTGAGTGGCACTATAGGCAGTAAACTTATATAGCACAATTTATTGGCATTTCATCTGTTCATGAAGTTTATTATTGTCAGACAGACAAAAGGATTTTTTGATTGAAATTGAAGGGCCACCTCTCATACGGATTTTGCAGCCCATCAACATAATGCTTGATTTATATCTCATTATACATTCGTGTTTACAATTACTAATTTTGTTAACATTATGATTTAATCAAAGTACTTAAAGTACTGATGTCGGGTTTACTTGCATCAGAGGAGTTTATTAGTCCCATATTTGGGAAGAATGGTGGTGTTCGCTTGACATAGGGAATCGTCCTCAAGCTGTTCGGTTTGAACGGCCAAACTTTCACTTTTATCAAAGGGATATGAAATGGACCATTTTGTACAGCCTTCATGCTGAATTATAAGACCCGAAATAATGAAGGACTGCAGATGCACGAACACGGATTTATGGCTCACTAAAGTTGGTAAGTTGGCTTATTTTCGTATTTTTAGGCACTTTTCGGTGCGAATTTTCTCTTGTTACAAAAATAGGACACCTTTAACCAAAACCAATTTTAGCTATTTTGACCAACAAATAAGTCTAAATATGATTTTGGTTAAAGGTGTCATAATTTTGCAACGAGAATTTTGGAGAGAAAATGTCGACTGTAAATGCACCGAAAAGTGCAAAATACTGCAGGTTTGAACCACTGTAAGTCTGGTTGTGTTTGTCTGTAGGTCTTGATTATTCTTTATCTTTATCTATTCAAATGGTCAATTTGGTGCTTTTTAGACAAAAATTAGCCCCACCAGCTGTGTGTATCAAAAACGCATTGAGGACGATTCCTATCTAAAGTGAAGATCATCTTTGTGATCTTGCATTATATATGAATCATAACTTTTGTTGTAAGGTAGCTTACCAAAGATTGAAAAATGTTCAAAAATATTAAAATTCATATTCGTAATAATAATTCATAAAGTGCCATATAGTTATAGAACAACCTCAAGAATATGTGTGTAAAGTTAGTGTATCCTGTAATTTTTGTATGGCTCCGTAAAGGACCATCGCCGATATTGGACAGATCCACATTTGTTTGACACACCGTGTACGTTGCTGTCCTCTCACTGTGACGGGACAACCACAGTTATAATCATCCAGTCTCAGCCAATGTTCACTAAATTTGCATTTTCCCGGCATCGGCAAAATTAGCCCAAAGCTAAATTCCAAACCAACGAACAATGGCGACTGCAATTTGACCAGTTCAATTGGCGACTGTTCTGATACGTAAATTAGTACAGATGTCATGCAAGAGCGTGAGCCAATCAGCTGTCGACATTATGACCTCGACCAATACACGTCACAGAATATGAATATTAATTCAGCGGGAAACAGTCACGAGTTTAGTTCAACCAATGGACTACACAAAATATGTAAATGAGCTGTCTGACCTCGTTCCAATCTGGCGAAGGGTCACCAGCAAACACGTTTCACGGCTGTTTGTATTTTTATTCCGCAATAAATTTCGCTGAACTTCAGAGAATAACTTAGCTTTTTCCACTCATTTTCCCGGACTCTGTACATATATTTCCTCTGACTTTCCATGTCCTTTCAACGAAATTCCATTACTCTTAGCGCCTGGAATTGCATGGTTTGTGCGAGGCCTGTTGTGAATGCTGTAAGGGGCATCAAATGAGAACAGTCTCCGGGCAGGAGATCAAAACTACACATGTGCAGAAGAAAAAAGAAAAACTGAAAAGTGATACTAATGTAGGGTTTACCCTTGGTAAACCCGACAAAAATGGATTGAAAGGACATTGGTGCTGTTAGCGCTGGCATATACATGTGGCATAGGGTATAGTCAGCTAAATATATCTAAATCTAGGCTACATCACCCCCTGCTTACTAGACCCTTCCACATCCTCACACATGTAAGATCGTAGATGAAATGCAAGAGCACAATGTGGGGGATGAGAGAGAGAGAGACATTTATGGTTTTAACATTGATAATGGGTGTGATTAATTATGTATGTTTCATAGGATTAGCCCTCATCTCTGGCCGTACCTTGGCAGAATATGGGTTTGTCATAGATATAAGATCGGTCATAATTTTTAGGAGTGGCAAGTCGCATTCATGACCTCTTATTTTCTCAGAATCGAGCAAAATAAAAGCCAGGTCAGCAGTCCTATATTTCATCCCCTTTGAACAAAGATGTAAGCAAAACTGGAGAGACGCCCATGTTTCATTCCCTCGAAGACAACCAAGAGATCATTCTACAGCATATCTCCCTTATAAGCTTGACTTTTCTATGAACAAGACGAAGCATGCATCCGTCTGTAAAGGGCCCTCGGTGGCCGAGTGGTCTAAGGCGCTTCGCTGGTGACCGCTACAGGGCTTCGTGTTTAGAATTAGTGCGCGAGCTAAAAATAGCTCGCGTCAAAATATTTAGGAGAGGGTATTTAAAAGTCAGGCGAGTGATTGCAATATAATACAATATAAAATGTGACAGTTTACGTGAGCTAAACATCACTCTCGTGACATGAATTTACGCGAGTGTTTGCGTGCAGGTGAGCTATCACTCGCGCTAAACACGAAGCCCTGCGCTAGCCTCGCACCGCTGAACCGGCACGGGTTCGAGCCCAGCTGGTCCATGTGTGAAAGTTTGTCAGTTACTTGCCGAAGGGCGGTGGTTCTCTCCGGGTACTCCGGCTACCTCCACCAACCAAACTGACTGTCACCATATGAGTGAAACAAACTTGAGTGTGACATTAAGCCAAATTCCCTCCCTTCCCCTCCCGTCTGTTGCTGTTATTTTCAACGAACCGTTTGAGCACTATTTGTTATGTACCTGTACGGCGTACACAGACCTGGATGGAGGATCAGGATTGCTATTCAAATTTCAGCATCAGCTCAATCTCCAATGATGCATCACTCGATTTTGAATCGTGCGAACATGAAACTTGCCAATCTTTGTGCGAACAATGTCAAATGTTATTAGAAGGGAGGCTGGGTAACCAATGCATTGCAACGGGTCAAGCTGCAACGTGCAGAATTCTAGTTCATTTGCTTCTGGTATTATTTTGATAAAAATAAAATACTGGTGAACCGTGATGAACCGTGATGTATGCTGATGATCACAGGCATGACAAATACCAGTCGTTTCTATGATTCCCAGACATCGATATATAAAAAAGCCTATAGGCTCTAGTTATAGTAAATTTCTAAAATCCAGTGATGGTCAAATCATTTACGTAATAATTTCCCTGTATTCAGAAATGTTTTCTTTTAATTCTGCTTCTGAAATATTCATGGAATGTTGCAAGCATTTCCCCCTGATCTACAGAAAGAGCTCTGCATATCACAAACATGCTGTGTTTGAAGCTGTAAGGTGACAGGGGAGATAACCAAATAGAACTGTAATATACTAGGGGTGTACTGACAGCAGGAGGTACATGAAACAATATGATGCCATGAGAGGATGCATCCCAGCATAGCTCCAGTCCATCTAACCATGAGGATTTTACATTGTATCTTAATACTCATTTTTACCCCTCGGCCAATTTTGGCCATGGGGTAATGTCGTCTTGTACGTCCGTCTGTTCATACGTCCGTACGTCAGTACGTGAGCGAGATAGACGGAAAACGGTTCCACTGAAGAATTCCAAATTTGGTATGCTTATTTACCTAGTCAAGGACCAGAAGCCTATTGAATTGGGACCTGATTGGGTGGAAACCTTGGCGGCCATCTTTAATTTTATGCAAAATGGATAATGATCCATATCTCGGAAACCATTCAACTGTTAAATACGGAAGTTGGTATACAGCATCGATACATCAAGCAACTTTCAATGAATTACCAAACCGGCTTTTCTGATTAGCTGGAAATCCTGGAGGCTATCTTTAATTTATGCAAAATCGATAATGATACATATCTCTGTTACCATTCAATTGTTTTATATGAAAGTTGGTATACATCATCGATGCATACAGATACTTTAAATCGGGACCTGATTGACTGAAAACCTTGGCGGCCATCTTTAATTTATGCAAAAACTTTAATGATATATATCTCTGATATCATTTAAGTGTTCTATACCAAACTTCTTGTGACCGGTTTAGAAGCCAAACCGTTGCTTCTAGAGACTTCAGATTTGGTATACAGGATTGTTGGGTGGTCAGCCACAAGCCTATCGAACTTCCATGGCAACGTCACGGAAAATTCGTCAACAATTCTTGTGACCGGTCTAGAAGCCAAACCGTTGCTGCTAGAGACTTCAAATTTGGTATGCAGGATTGTTGGGTGGTCAACCACAAGCCTATTGAATCTGGACCCAATTGGTGGGAAACTTTGGCGGCCATCTTTAATTTATGCGAAACCGTTACAGCTTTCTCGTTACCAAGATATCTTTGGAGCGACTTACCATAGGCACACCAAACTTGCCGTGCACATCCATATGCTCGTGACCCAGAACCCCATTGAATCTGGACCCGATTGGGTGGAAATTTTGGCGGCCATCTTTAATTTATGCGAAACCATGAATCTTCTGTATCTCGGAAACCATTTCACTGTTCAGTGTGAAACTTGGTATAGATTATCGATACGTCAAGAAACTTTAAAGGAATGACCAAACCAGTTTCCCTGATTGGTTGAAGCCTTGGCGGCCATCTTTAATTTATGCAAAATTTTTAATGATGTATATCTCCGATACCATTTAACCCTTTCACTGATTATTTCCCCTGACAAAAGTGACCTGCTGACGATCAATTCCCTGAGAACTGTTAAAATTTGTATATGTTGTCTTTGGAATGCTAGAAATTGCATTTGCGTCCGAGATTTGCAGAAAAACATAAGAAACCTGTCTCCACACTCCAGTGTTATTTGCTCTAGTTTTATAGCAAAATAAATAAAATAGCATACAAAATTAGGTTTTACTGCGAGAGAATGCGCTTTCCCCGGCTTTCTCGACTCAAAAACATCAAAATCCAACGGAGAAATCGTCTTTTTTCGACCGCATTTGACAGCGTTTTTCTCGAGTTTTACTCGGCCAATTTTCATGTTTGACCTCTCATTGGAAAGAGCGACCTTTCACCTTTCTACACAGGAAATAACCTTGAATGGATGGCAAAATAAAACGGAGGATACGATTGGATTATAAAATGATGTCATTCCATCCTTCCAGCCACTGTCTACGCTCGTCTCAAATCTGTTGGCTGCTAGAGGTCACGTGGGCAAAATTACACATACCGATTGGCTCGTCGGCTCAATAACGCAGCTTGCTGCCGACATTTTGAAATGTGTTCGACAAACTTTGCGGATCAAGACTCGTAAAAATATGGAAATAAACTTTGCCGGTCGTCGTTGGCAGTTTCAGCCATCTGGGGAATATTCACCACGCTTTACCAGTCCTGTAACATAAAAAATACAGGAGTTAGGATGAGGTTTTCGATGATTTTTTCCATTTTTGTGGCTCGCTGCCGAGATGCCCGTCACGGTATGTGGGGAAAAATGCATTTTTCATTCCGATTTTTTTCGTTCAACATCTAAATTTGTTTTATTTATTTTTCAAACAAGCAAACAATTTCGAGAATCAAATTGATCAGGGTTTCGGCTTTCCAGAAGTATACAGTGTTTGATAGGTTTCCGTTAAAACGAATGCAAAAAAATAAAAGTGCTGTACCCATCGTGATAGCGAACGGGTTTAAAGCTAACCCGGTCTACCGGGGATGGTCGTACGGGTGGCACTCTCGTTATCCCCGTGTACCGGGTTTAATCGGTGAAAGGGTTAAGTGTTCTATATGAAACTTGGTATACAGCATCGATGTATCAAGAGACTTGCAAGGAATAACCACATCAGTTCCTCTGAATGACGGGAAGGATAGGCAGCCATCTTTAATTTATGCAAAATCATTAATGATCTCTATCTCTGATACTGTTCAAGTGGTTGATATACATCATCATTGCATCAAGAGACTTGCGATGAATGACAGAACTGGTTTCTCTGATTGGGCGGAAATCTTGGCGATCATTTTAATGTATGCAAAATCATTAACTCTTTCCCCCATATAAGCGGGTTTTGATGACTTGTGTAGATCCCCATGTAAGCGTGTTTTGACGAGTGTTCGCGTAACCCATGAAGACGGGTTTTGACGAGTGACTCGAGTTCCCATGTGGTGGATTATTCTTGCAATTTTTGGCGTTTACTTTGAGTAAAACCTAATTAAAACTATACATTTTCAGAAAGCCAAAATTTCAATAAATCTGACTATATGGACTGTTGGTATGTTTTATGGTAAGGGTAAAACGAAATCGGGAGAGAAACAGAAATAATCGATGAAAAATAAGCGATTTGACAACAAATTTGTTTCGCGTGCTCCAAGACAAACGTTCGAAAAATCGTAAAACCTGCTTCCAAATTCCTGAATATTTCACGTAACGCGAGCATAAACTACCAAAGTATTTAACCTTGATGACTATCTCATCAAATCTGCCCATCTGAGTTTATTTTATGTATTCGGGACCTGCTGCCTTCGCGGTAAATGTTTTCAGCCGCCATTCTTTCATAGTCGGCCTTCTGTTTGACAGTGACCATAGCGACCGAGTCGCCACGTGACCTCTTCCTCCAATCACGCCGGGCCGCGCTCAACCTTGGCCAATCAGTGAGCTATGTTAATTTAACCTTATGAATATTTATTACCGTCTTTATTCTCCTGTATAAACTATATCGGATTGAAACAGTTATAGTTCGTTCTACACCTGCCATCTTGTGATGTCGCTGCCAAATCCCGATCCTACGGAGAATTAGCTTTACGATGGTATACGGAAAGATACGAAAGGTAGCCGGAAAGCAGGAAGAGAACGTTGCAAAACGTGGCTAAAATGCGACAATTTCTTCGCTTTTTTTCGTGATTTCCAACAGAAGTAAAGCGGACACAACACATTTTCTCACAAGTCTACTTATTTTTAGAATAAATGTTGCTGATATTGGTATAAAACATGAACAAATTACGTAGAATGGGTCTGTGGGAGACCATTGGTAAATATTTCTCCACATGACATGGGACATAAAACGGGATATTTTACATCGCTGGAGAAGTACGAAAATTGAAATGAGTCCATGGGTTGAAGACCTACGCCATTACAAATCTATTATGGGCCAGAGAGAGAAAATTCTCCACAAGTCTATGAGGGAAAGAGTTAATGATCTATATCTGATACCATTTAGTTCTTCGTATGAAACTATAAATCATCAATACATCAAGAAACTTACAATTAAAGGTTAACCCAAACGGATTTTTTTTTGGTCTAAAAATCCTTAAAAATCATAGTTCATACTTCACTTTGTATGAAAAAAATATTGAAAAAATTCTAATCTGATCAGAAACACACGTAATATGGGAGCAAAGTGGACTTTTCACACTTTCACAGCTGGGTTGATGACGTCACGCAGGGCAATTGCCTGAGAAAAAACAGCGGATAACATGGAAAGCGAGTGCAGTCAGAGCTCCGATTCAGATGTTGATTCGAGCGATATCAGCTCCTTAGATGGAAATATTTTTCGCCAAGAAGATGAAATAGACATAGAGGAGGATGATGACGGGCAAATTAACAGTTGTTTGAAGACCAACGGCGGAATTCAGCCCTATCAATTTGAGCCGTACGGCTCCGATTCTGACAGTGACAACCATTCTGACAACGTGGAACTCGACGACGACAGGATTCGGAGAGGTCGTTTGTTGAATACAGACTGGTATGCAACTTGACTGGAAACCTTATTATCGTCATCTATAAGACCAAATGTCCATATATTTCAAACTGTATTGAATGTAGAACGATTCTGTGATGTAAAGAACGAGCACGTCTGTGTTGTTGTTGTTGTTGTTGTTGTTACTGACCGAGGCGGCCTTTTCGAAGGGATAAACTACGGGATTCGGCAGTATGGACAGTAAACTGTTGATAACTCTACTGATCGATATACGTCCGATTTGAATTTTGTTTGTTTTCCCATAATCCCCATGAATTGTCCGATTTCTTTGCCGTCACATTCTGATTGTTCTTAGGTTTGATAGTCGGAATAGCTGTTCTCTTTAGTTTTGGTTTGTACCCGAATTCAACTGCTACGCTGTAGAGGTCCTCGAATGATGTCTTTCTGTCAAAATGTGCCGAGCAAATTATACGAGTACTGGCTCTGACCCTCTTTCCACACCCTCGTGTTGCGTACAAATTTCGTCCAATTTGCAGCGATTTTCTCATCTTTAGGCCACAAATGAATACTAACACCGTCATCTGTAGTAAAACTGCAACCTCCCACTACACAACGTCGCGGCATATTTAACAAATGATGCCCCGATACTCCGAAAATCTCCAGAAATCAGCAGCTACTTATGACTGTGGTATACGGCTTTAACATAGAGAATACAAGACGGCTGTCCCTCCGTGACGTCACAGCTGGAATTGACAGGAGAGCGATTTTCACCTTTCAAACGGCAATATCTCGCCAACCAGACTGCACAAAATTATGAAAAAAATATCATTATTTTCAGAATCGAAAGGACTATTTTTTTATATTTTTGACCTCAGATCGTTTGGGTTGACCTTTAATGACAACCAATTTCTCTGATTAAGTGGAAAACTTGATTGCCATCTTCAATTTATGCAAAATATATACCTGTGGTACTGTTCAAGTGTTTGATGCAAGACTGTATACATCATCAGTACATCAAGAGAGTGAAAATGAATGACAGAACCGTTTTCTCTGATTGGATGGAAACCTTGGCAGCCGTTTTCAATTTATGTAAAATCATTGATGATCTATATCCTTTGATACTGTTCAAGTGTTCAGTATGCTTGGTATACGTCATAGATACATCAAGAGACAAGTAATGACTGCTGGTTTCTCTGATTGCAAGTATTTTGATAATCTGTATATTTGTCACTTGACTGCTTGATGTTCCTGATATTTTCCAAGTAGTATGGTTCAAACTGAATAGATTGTGAATGGGTGGCACCCAGAGCCGAGGGGTTTTAGATGTGCATGCAGCTTCGTATTCCTATCAAAATCGGAAGACTTTTATTATTGTTCAGATTATTATAAGGGTTCAAAGCTAGAATGGCTTGCAACCTTTTGTTTTTGTTCAGAATATTTTTGTTCTTCCGCCATATTTTCCGCATGTGATAGGTCAGATTATTTATTTAGTTCACCCAATTCATTCAACATACCACACTGAATTTATCACATTTTTACAAGCCACTGCTAAAGCATCTTCTGCATTCAACCAAATCTTTCAGGCTTTTACATACACATTTTCCATTCATTGTGTACCAATATACACTGACTAAAACTGTCTGGCTGAGGGCCTCATGTTTGACTACCGTTATTCGGTTGTGAAAATCGACTTCCGGGAAACACTGATCTTAGTGTTCTAATTGCTACAACCCTGTCATGAAGGAAATAGTTCACAGGGAATTTGCAAATTAATCCGGGAACAAACAGGGAATTTTGTTTTCATGAAAACCTGGGAACCTTGATGAAAGTCCAACAAACAGATGAATGATCGCATCATTGCAATGCTTATGCAAGATCATCTAGCGATATTCCCTGAATTTGGATCACTTTTTCTGGTGATTTTGCTGCTAAGGTTTTCAGCACACAGTACATATAATCTTGTTCTGGCACAAACATACATGCATGTATGTATGATGGTCAGGAGGAAATCAATCTAGAATCTAGGACAGGTCAGCCTGTACATGTACATATCAGGTGGGAGCATAGATGTTCCACCAGTGTACACCTCCTGACACACATCCAGACTGTCTGTCTAATATACATTGCTACATGTACCAGGTCAATATTCAAGCCTGGCTGTCTGACTGTATGAATTCATATTAAAGCCTCCCTCCCCTCCATGAGCACATCAACTGGGCTGACCTACTTTTTCAGGGCTGAATTATTTATAGATCTACAGTAGGATGGAGCAGAGTAGCTGGTTAACTGCCTATTAATTATGAACACTGCAACATTTGGTAAACTTTTCATTTTGTTATACCGGTGTCATTAATACCTGCTGAATCATTACCCTATCCAGCACACCATTGTGACACACCTGAGAAACCAAAATACAGTAATTGTGCAGTATTTAGTGGATAGACAATGTCTTATTGGGAAACCAATATACAGTATTCAGGCCGCTGATAATCACTCGTTCAGGCTTTGAATTTGAGGAAAAATAGAGCAAGGCCACTTTGGCGTTGGATAATGACCAGATTTTGGGGGCATCAAGGCCAATGGACAAGGCAGCAAGGCCAAATGTGTTAACTGGTTCGCTGCGGGCGGCCACGATCGGGTCCCCCTTGTAAACTGTGGGCGGCCACTTACGGGGCCCTGAACTTGTCTGTCTTCGCGAGAACGCGGAGGTACCATTTTTTAAATTGATATTTTCAAATTTACCATGCGTGAAACCTAATAAAAACCTTACATATATTGTTAGCTAAGTCTGTCTTGATATTCTGGATGTAAGCTCCATATTCTGTCTTAATCAGAAGAGTGAAATCGGGAGAAAGAAATGTAAAAAATAAATAAATCAGAAATAACGCGAGGGGAGATTTTCATAAAATCTCGCCGAGAAGGCCGCTCAGAAAATATAAAATACTCATGGAAAACCCCATCAAAATATGATTTTTGGGTATATTTTAACAGGCCTTCAATTATGTCCTATATGTCCTATATGTCCTATATTTTTTTAGTTGTCCTATATTTTCCTATATTTCTGAAAAATGTCCTATATTTCCTATATTTTTGCCCTGAGTCTCTTTCAAATTATTAAATTACTTCAGGGACAGGGGTTATTCTAGCCCAAAATTTATAATATGCTCAATTTTCGAAAAGAGATCAACTCAATTTTTTCGCGCGTCGTTGGCGCGCAATTTATCTCTATAAACTCAATATTTCAGACTTTTTCATAGTAAAAGATATGAAACTCAATATTTCAGACTTGTTCATAGGTAAAAGTTTCAAGAAACATTATATTCAAGTTATTCATCGATATTGTAATTATGATGCACACTAAAATAACTAAAGAATAGGTACTGAAGCTGCTGAATTGTATGTTCTTTATTGCTCCATTCTTTGGGTTTGACTAGCATGCACCACCAGTGTGGTTTTATTATGCAACTCAGAAGAGTGTTGGACAGAGGAACTTGCAACAAAAGGACAAAGGGGGGGGGGGGGGGGGAGAATCGTGTTAAAATTCTTTGTTAACAAGACATTCCGACATACAAGACATACCTAAATTTCCATAAAGGTAGAACAGAGAAAGGTAGCTATGAAATAATGCAATAGCATCAGTATTCTAATATTATTCCAACTACTGTGGCTGGCCCTTCATGATAAACGCAGAAATTATATAATTATTTCATTTACCAGCAGACCTGTTTTGCGTTTAATTACTTTTCAAAAGATTTCGTATCATGTTAGGCCGTAACAGATAGGACACCAACAGTGGTCCAATCAACGAGTGCCTAAGAGAGATCGGTCGGCATTCCCAGATGCATGTAGCGATTGTGAACAACAACACCAGGGTTAAACTGTGTCAAAGAAAACTGTATTTGTCGAGAGTAAACGCAGCAATGACATACCCACACTGACAAGTAAATATGAGGAGGAACTTAATATTTTTTTGCACGCCAAATATCAGAATAATGAAGAAAAAAACTGAATTTTTCAATTTGAAAATTTGCCCAAAACTCCATTTTTGAGAATTTTTAATCGGGATTACGATGATTAAAAATAGGGCTAGAATAACCCCTGTACTTGGTTTCATGAGTATATTTCCAGGTGTTTGTTGACTTCGCTTGTCACACAGCCTTGCTCTGATTTCCCACCATGGCATCCTCAGACGATGCTGACTACGAAGTCTTTCATAATAAATATGGTGGGTTATCAGAGAAAGGCTTGAAGCACACTTCTTTGTTTCTTTCAGGTAGGTAATCTGCTAATGTGCAACTAATGCCAAGTTGCAGATTGTCCTATATTTGTCCTATAATTTCAGTAAAATGTCCTATATCTGTCCTGTATTTTTAAGAAAAAAGTCCTATATTTTGTCCTATATTTCCACTGGGGACCAGTTGAAGGCCTGTTTTAAGTATAAAAGCACAGTTTATCTTTCCATGGTGTTGATTACGATGAAATCAGTGCAACAAACTTTATTTTCACATAATTCTGTCAACTTCCTCCTCAACAGAATTGTCGCCATTATCAAAATCACGTCGTTTTGTTACGTAAAATTTCCAGTACAACGTCTGGGCCAATGAACGACGTTTATTTCGGCCACGTGATGGCTTTGTCCAATTGTGAGACTCATTGCTTCCAGCTCTCTGAAGGGATATCCCTCTATCGTTTCCAAATCCGTCATTATCACGTGTTTTCATTGGCCATCCATCAAATTAATGACTATTTATAGAAAAAACAAGGATTCCCCTTGACAACAAGACCTAGATCTTTTGAAATGGCGCTCAGATAGCCCAACATGACCATGCTGAACACAGCGAAAAAAAGACGTTTTTCGAGCGTTATTTCGCCGAAAATCATCCATTTTGGCGATAATAAGGTGAAGTCAATGTAGCCTCTTACAATAAAATGTATTTACGCTGACAATTTGAAATATTTCGGCATAAAATAAAATAAATGTTGACCGAACTGTTATGAACCGGCTTCTACCAAAGGCAAATCTTGACGCACATGTATGAATGATATTTGTGCTCATAAATCCCGGATGTAATAGGGAAATACATCGTAAAAATAGGAACTTCTGCAGTGCACCATAAAGAAGAATCCAGCAGCCGAACAGTTAATATACGAAGGGCGCTGCAGCCACTTTGTTTGCAGGTCTTATGGAAGATATTGCTATGAAATAAATGAAAATGAAATTTCCCCAAGCCTGGGTTATTATTTAACTCTTTACCCCATAGACTTGTGGAGAATTTTCTCTCTCTGACCCATAACAGATTTGTAATGGCGTAGGTCTTTAACCCATGGACTGATTTCAATTTTCATACGTTTCCAGCGATGTAAAATATCCCGTTTTATGTCCTATGTCATGTGGAAAAATATTTACCAATGGTCTCCCACAGGCCCATTCTACGTAATTTGTTCACGTTTTATATCAATATCAGCAACGTTTAATCTAAAAATAAGTAATCTTGCGAGAAAATGTGTTGTGTCTGCTTTCCGTCTGTTGGAAATCACGAAAAAAGCGAAGAAATTGTCGCATTTTAGCTACGTTTTGCAGCGTTCTGTTGTTGTTGTTCGGCTGCATTTCCTGTGTTGTCGTATACCATTGTAAAGCTTATTTTTCGTACATTCGGGATTTCGCAGTTACATCATGAGATGGCAGGTATAGAACGAGCTATAACTGAAAAAGTCCCATATACTTCCCTAAAGGAGAACGAAGGCTGGTAACAAGGTGAAGTAAAACAGCATCACTGATTGGTCCAAAGTTGAGTGACCTTGAGCGACCTTTTCAGAGGCCCGCATGATTGGAGCAGTCGGTTTATCTGCGCGTGATCGCCATGGCCATGGGTCCACGAAACACAGCATGGTGAAAGAATGGCGGATAAATTTTAAAACGGGAGATCAACAGGTCCCGGGAAATGTTTATAATAAACTCAGATGGGCAGATTTGACGAGTTAGTCATCAAGGTTAGATACTTTGGTAGTTTATACTCGCGTTACGTGAAATATTCAGGAATTTGGAAGCAGGTTTTACAATTTTTCGAACGTTTCTCTTGAAGCACACGAAACACATTTGGTGTCTAATCGCGCATTTTCCATCGATTATTTCTGTTCCTCTCCCGATTTCATTTTACCCTTACTACAAAACATACCAACAGTCTATATAGTCAGATTTATTTAAATTTTGGTTCTGAAAATGTATAGTTTTAATTAGGTTTTACTCAAAATAAACGCAAAAATTGCAAAAGTAATCCATCACATGGGAACAGCGATGACACGCTGAAAGACGGTTCTATGGGGCAGCGTGCGAGGCGCTCAAAGGCGGTTCTATGGGGGAGCGTGCAAGGCGCTCAAAGGCGGCCGTATGGGGTAAAGAGTTAATGGGCCTCATATAGTCATATGCCCTGTCTAGACTTATATTATATATCCCCAACCTATTCCCACACATATTTCGCAAAACTCAGCCTATAATATCACAACATTTTCACAAAAGTTTGTTGTAAAACATTCACAAGGTATCCACATACTGTCTGTAAATTTACAAATTATAAAAGATCTTATCAAGTAATACGAAAGAAGGCATCTAGCTTCCGCGTGTTTGGAGCCCCTTCTCCAGTTCCTGAGATTTGGTCGCAGAAACACGTTTGTGTGACGGCATGATCGCATTATTTACTTCAACTGTCAATCCAATGCCAGCACTATTCAGGCCAGAATATTTCACGGTAACGATCGTTCCGTTTCCGTGTCGCTTCCGTCACAGAAAAAACACGGAACCGATTTATCGTTTTCCATTATTATGCTCCTAATAAACGTGATGTGCGTATGGTAGTTTCTTTACTCACTATATTTGTTTCATTCTGACCGAAACCGGTATTCCAATGAGTATAAAATCACTGTTTTATATCGTTAACATCAGGGCAACCTTCGGGCTGAGGTCGGGTATGTTGTTGTTGTTGTGAACGTCGTGCGGTCGAGGTCGGGATTTCCTCAATCGTATGCGGACCAATGAAAGTGCTAGCTTGTCTTGTGCGCATCATCAGTTTATGATCTCCCAGGAATCTCCCTGGTCTGACGCATGCATGGTGAACGTGCAGTCAACATTGTTGGAAATGTCGAAGTTTCGCATGCATTTATAGTACAATTCTGTTGCTCCTTGTGTTTGACTGGGGAATGTCAAAAGCCACGAAACGGAAGGGGTATTTGGTTTCCTAAAAACAGTTAGAAATTGGTTGTTCAGTGTTGACTTTGACCCAGTAACTGACGATAATCGGAACATTTCTATTCTGCACTGCACACTCTCAAGCTATATCTCATGGCCCCACATTGAGTTCAATATGTTGACAGAATAACTTACAAACCTCTGTGAAGTAAATATACTTTAATTCTTCAAATACCTCCCAGCCAATTCACCATGCTTGAACAATGATCACAATTTTATAAAAAGACATATGGCAAATGAAAATAACAATTTAAACAATGTTTTGTAACATTTAAAAAAAAAGAGGTTCCCATACAATTATTTCACGGAACCTAATATTAGTTTCCGGAGGGTTCCCATAGATAGAATACACGGAACCGAAAAAAGTTTCCGACCGTTTACGAAATATTCTGGCCTGACTATTGCGACCCGCCCTCTGTAGGCAGACCAAGGGGAGAGTAATCCGGATTGCCAAACGGGAACCATCCATTGAAGTGTAATCAAACCAAAAACAGGTGGCTCCCGAATTACCGATGTCGTAAAACTGTACGATGCTGTTTACGGTAACGGGAAGAGGGAAAGCTGTTTTGAAAACATAACCACCGATCACCGAAGAGCTTTGCTTTTCCAGCAAAATTACCAAAGCAAAGAATAAAGAGAAAACGCGAACACATGATGGAAATAAGGGTCACGTAGGCCACTTGAGGCTTCACGGCGGCCGTGTAGAGGCCTTGTACTTGGTGGAACTTTGTAGGGCATGTATGCAAATTGATGGGGCACCGACGGCAATTGCCGTCATTGCCGCCGTCAAATTCGAAGCCTGCTTGTTCGTTTCTCCTAACCTGCCCGCAACTAGTTTTGCAAGCAATAATTATGCATGTTTATTAACTCTTTCCCTCATATAAGCGTGTTTTGACGACCCACCGTGCGCTTCATATAGCGTGTATTGACGACTTGCACTGATCCCCATATAGCGTGTTTGAACGACTGTCCGCCATTTTCATATAGCATGTATTGACGACCGTAAAATATCGCGAGGTTTGTGCAGGATTTCTTGGTCTAATTTAAGCAGGGAAGCCCCAGAAACCATGACCTGATTAATAATCAAGTTATTTTGATTGGCTGGAGAGTGGAATGACGAAATAAATGGCGGGAAATATGGCGTGGGTTGGTAAATGTCAAAACAGGGGAACACCGGGGAAGCTCTGTTTGAAAATGGCGACCGCGGAGCTTCGTACAGATCACAATTCGGGAGATGAAAGCGATGCAAGCGAATTTCTTGGGTTCACATTGTCTGATATTGACATTGATATGTCAAGTGACGATTCTAGCCTTGAAGATGGACAGACTGACGATCTTGAAAACGAGAGGGACATCAACAACGAGGTGATTTGGACGGACACATTTACGCCGATAACCGTAAGGGAATTTGTCTCGAAGCGGCCCTAAACTTCCCGACAATTTTGACGTGGATACCTCTACTCCACTGGATTATTTCAATCTGATGTTAAAACCAACTATGGTGTCGGAGTTTGTGAGACACACGAACAGTTATGCCAAGTGGAAAATGGAAAGGGAGGGGCCGAATCCGAATCCGAATCCACGATGGAGGGACGTGACAATTCAGGAAATGAATGCCTACCTGGCTTTGAACATTTATATGGGCATCGACGACAAACTAGAAGGCAAGATGTACTGGTCCACCAATCTGTTCATCGGGAAGAATGGATTCAAGTTAACCATGGCTTGTAACAGGTTTGAGGAACTGACCAGGTATTTCCATATTTCAGATCGAGAAAGTGAGCCTGAAGTAGGGGCAGATGATTATGATCGTTTGTTCAACGATCATGTTCTGCCAAATTTTCAGAATCACTTTGATTTGTCACAGAACGTCAGCATGGATGAGGGAATGATAGCATTCAATGGTCGATTGAGCTTCAAACAATATCTCCCTGCAAAGCCTATCAAACGTGGGATTAAAGTTTGGATGCTTTGCAATGCTGCAAGCTCGTACCTGTATAACTTTGATGTCTACCTAGGAAAACAGAACGGGCAAAGTGAGCGGGGTTTGTCCTATAACGTGGTGACGAGAATTACAAATGGCTTGGATGGAAAATTTCACCGTGTTTATTTTGACAACTTCTTCACAGGAATTCCCCTTGTGAAGAATTTATTGAGCAGGGGTATTTATTCTGCAGGCACAATTTGTGTAAACAGAAAAGGGTGGCCAGATCAGCTAAAGAAAGTGAAGAAGAGGACTCGTGGTGACAGCCGAATAATGCAGTCGGGGAAATCTCACAGCCACACTATGGCAAGATAAAAAACAGGTTACGGTGTTGAGTTCAATGAGTGATCCCAAGGACATTCGGACTGCGAGTCGACGCCACGGTAGGGAAGCAGTTTAGGTCACCATTCCCCATTCAGTATATTCATACAACTTGTACATGAATGGTGTCGACAAGCATGACCAGTGCCGCATGTCCTATGGTGTTGGTAGAGATTCAAAAAAATCATGGAAGTACCTGTTCAATTTCTTGATAAATTGTGCAATTGTCAACTCCTTCATATTGTACAACTCCACCTCCAAGCGAGTGACGAAGAAGAAGCGGTACACCCATCTCGATTTCCGAATCGAGTTAGCTCAGGCACTTCACGGAGGTTTTTCTGGCCGGAAGAGACATTCGTCGACTGAATTGCCCTTAGCATTCGTGGAGGAGGGCAGATTAGAGCATATTAGTCAGCATATGGGGAAGATGCGAAGATGCAAATTGCATTCCAAGGAAGGGGTCAGGAGAGAAACCGTGTATGGATGCAAGGTTTGTGCGGTGAACCTGTGTAAAGAGTGCCATGCCCGTTTCCATATTCAATCTGCGTCGTAAATTCTGAATTTGTGCTACAGAAACTGGAGAAAATGAAACGGTGAACTGTGAATAAGTTGAACATGAAAAATGTAAATAAACTGTGAATAAACTGTGAATGGTACTACAGAAATAATGACTGTGCATGAATTACAACATAACACTATTTGAACATTCAACTGATGGTTCTATTCAGTAATTTTATACATGTGAGTATATTTCAGTAAATACAGTGAATGAGATAATAACCATAAAATCATGCTTTGTATAAATTATTTCATGTGTGATGTTCAATCTTCTGTCCTTCTGCTGTCTTTCCATCTCGAAAATACCTACCTATGCTGCCTAGTGCAAACAGCTGATCACTGCATGAGGCAGTGCTGACCTACTTTTGGCTAGGAGCACTGCTGCAGGCTTTGAGGAGTTATGGGGAGACAACTCTGAACTGACCAGTGGGCCATGAGGGAAAGAGTTAAAAATTGGTGTTGCTGGGTGAAAATCGTAAATATGTGTAAAGTGTTTGGAAAATATTGTCTGAGAACAGCAAATATTCCAATATAAACATATATATCTATGACCATAAAATAGGGCCTACGTCTAAAAAATATTCTTATATTCCAGTTCCCATGATGAAAGTCAACGACCACGTGTTGTGTGAGTTACGGTCGTAACTTCAGCCTTCATCAAACAATTTGTTGTTGTTGTTGGTTTTCTTTTGTATAGTTTCGGACTTCACAGAGCTTTAGATTACAACCAAGATACCACGTTAACGTTGTGCCCAAATTAATTAGGATGCGCCCAAATTAGCAAAATATATATATATATTTTTAAAAATATTTTTCTTGCATTCAGAATCAATGTTCAGTTATGTTCATTGGAATTTCTCGTGCAATTAAGGCTCATATTTCACTCAAAGCCTACCTACATGTATTTTGCCAGAATTTGGGGAATATTTTCACTAATTTGGGTGCATTTCCCAGCCTAAATAATTTTGCTGGGCTGAAGAGAGGGTGTGCCCAGATTAGCATAATCTAAAGCCCTGCTTCTTGATAGCGTAATCAGAAAACTGTACATAGGAACAGGTTTTTTTTTTGTCGGATACACAGACTTTGACACAACAATTAGAAACTTTTATTATACATTGTCAGTACCATAGTGTAATCTACACATAACATACACAATCCTGTAATTCGGAGGTTAAATCTTCTTTCCTTTGTCTTTTACAGAAATATTTGAGGTTCTTCATACACAAGCATGGACCTGGAGGCTGAGAAGCAGTCCAAACTGGCAGAGGTGGAGTCCTTGTCCTTGGAGGATGACCTGGAGGAGGAAGAGGAAGAAGAAGAGGAGGAGGATGGGGCGTGTGGCTCCCTAACCACCTCGTCCAGCCCTGGCATGTCTCCTGCTCCAGTCAAGGCTGACCACCTGTGCCCCATCTGTGAGGAGAAGCTGACACAGCCCAAGGTTCTCACCTGTCTCCATGTGGTCTGTCTGGACTGTCTGGAGAGATTAGTGCAGGATCTGGCCAAGGAACAAGAGGGCCCGCATTTGGAGATCATCATCTGCCCTGTGTGCAAACAGGAGACAAAGGTGCCCGCTAAAGGAGTGTGTGACCTAGCCAGCGATCACGTCATGCTCGACCTCCTCGACATGTCTGCCATTGAGGACATGCAAATTGTGTGTACCAGCTGTAAGGCCAAGGAGAAGGCTGTAGCACGCTGCTCAGACTGCGCCAATTTCCTCTGTCCCAACTGTGTGACTGCTCATCAGTATATGAGGTGTTTTGAGAACCACAAGGTAACCTATCCCTCACTGCCTCTCCCACCTCATTCCCTTCTACAGTGCAGGAAAGAATTGAGCTCAATAAAAATCAACCCGATCTTGTCCCGATCTTTTCACCGTGTTAACATCATGCTGTCCCGATTTTGACCTGGTCTTGTCCCGGTTGAAAAATCGGGACAACATCGTGACAGCATCATGACGTCCCGATCATGGTCCGATCTTGTCACCGTGTTGGTCCGATGTTGTCCCGATTATTTGTCCCGATTTTCTCACCCGCTGATTCTCTTCCCATTCCTACAAAGTAACTTGGAAACCCTGGCACTAATATGTTGTACAATTGAGGTTATTTTTCTGATCCTTAAATCTGATATGCTGGGGCCAAACAACATCCCGTACGGCCTGTGGCACCGGGTATAGCATATGCCTGTGAGTAACGTTCACACGCGCGTGTCTCCAGCGCGTCAAAACGAACATAAATCTGCATGGTACGTGTTTGGATATAGTGATAAAACATATTTTCATTTGTATTTCATTTCTTGTCACCTATCGACACAATTCGGTTATATTTCATTCAAACTCCGTTCATCCTTTTGCGTTCATTCCGGTTCCTTCTCATAAATCGTTAAATGTAAACGTGTGTAATAAATTATTTTGTCGTATCGTCGGTCACATTCACGGAGAACAGTAGTTGAAAATGGCAACTTCACGGATTTCCAACTTCAAGAAAACAACGAAGATCGATCTTCATCATCCCCAGATTCACAGAGATATATGTTTCTTCTTTCTATTACAATCAACTTTATATTAGATCTAAAAACATAATTTTATATGCTCTAAATAATAATTTGGGGTAGGGAATGAAATCTTTCGCGACGTCTGCACGAAAGAGTGCTCTCGCCAAGGTCTGCGCGAGAAGGTCACAGCAGGTCTTCAATTTCACATTCCGGTTTTCTCGTCCAAAAAGTGAATGCTTTATGCAAGAATTTCGTCCATTCATGCTAGATCTGTATTCTATTTGCGTTTCACAATATGATCTGTTATGAACTGTTTATAAGATTGGGCGATATGAGAAAAGAAAAAGTTATTCAAAATTGTATAATAATTTTTTTTATCAGAATATTTATCTTATATATTGTTCTGTGCTATCGGTAAAATTATCTTGCATTCTTCTCGTTTGTTATCACATTAGTCCAGACAAATTTTTAGTATTATGTAAATATTTAGGAAGAATGGTCTAATAAGTTGTTTCTCCGTGATATCTTCCGTACATAAGCGACAGGTTTCCGCAACACAATTGTATTGAGGACGGAAAACATCTTTGGAATGTACCTTGTACGCCTCGATGAGAACGAATCTTTTTTTATACCATCCAGGATAATATTAATTAAGTATTTTATCAACTATTTTTTCTTTTGTTAGACCCACCCGATTACATTTCGATTTTTGATTGATTGAAATTGTAGTCCCTCAGGGTTCTTACGGTCATGGAAAATCCTGGAAAAGTCATGGAATTGACAAATGTTTTCCAGGCCTTGAAAAGTCATGGAATTTTGTATTAAGTCATTGAATTTTGTTAGAGGTCATGGAAAAATAAAATGAAACTTGAAAATGTCTGCCAGGTCAATATTTCTCTGTATTTTTTTTTACCGAAAATGTGATTTTCCTGGACCTGCGAACTTCATTTCATCGAATGTCACGAGTTGTCTGTGAAATTGCCAGAATCTTTCATCAGGGGAGATAACTGGTCTTGGAATTCCCCAAAACTCCCAGGATGCATTTGTGAGGAAATGGCGCACAGATCCTGAAGCGGGAAGGACGGAAAACGCGACCATGTGAAACAATGCCAGGAAAGTGCTCCTTTCGACCATCGTGGCTGTGTAGCGAGAATTATTGGTAGTGACATCGTTTAGTCAAGTCCTTGCTCCGACACAGGTGTCGTCTTCGATTTTCATGATGCAGCCGTTGTCCATGGAGAATTTCTGATCTAATTTGTCAGGTAAAAGGTCATGGAAAAGTCATGGAATTTGTCCAAAAAAGTCATGGAAAGTCATGGAATTTCATAACTGTGAAAGAGTAAGAACCCTGCCCCTTCCCATTCGGATTTCGCGGCCCATCAACTCAATGTTCTATTTAAATTTCACGGTACATTTCTTCGTTCATTTTAGATCTTTTGCAGCGCTAGATATTAAAATAAATAATTAAATAATAAATAACAATGAGAGAGCAGAGGGAGATATAAATGGAAGTTCTAGAGATTTCATTTCAAGATATGTGGTATTTTATATTTTCTCCTGTCTCGCAAAACGGGATTCATTTTTTTGTTAAAGTGAACGTAAAGGCTGAGGCAACATGCACTCTGTGGGAAAGAGCTACATTGAAATACTGAAATAGCAGCAACAAATATTTTTGGGGATTTTTTTTGCACCGAGTACGAACGAAATTATCTCCGTTGTATTATTGTTCCCCGGCTGCCGCCATGCTGGCTATCTCACTCAGAGCAGTGACGTCGTATCACTTCGGAGCTCTTTACTTCGTGGAGTTAGAAAGCGCAGAAAGCATGTAAACATAGCGACGCACGAGGAGACTAGCCTGACTTCAAGTTCTGACGAGGAGACAAATGAAGGTTTACAGGGTTACCAGTTTGAACCAAAACGCTCCGATGTCGACGAAAGTAGTGAGTAGTTCATCGAACGTTTCAGGTCAGTAAACACTTGCTGGAGACACGCAACACAATCAAAACACGCTTGAAACAGCCGAGCTCTCCACCACCGCAATTACAATTCGTGCTACAGCGATGCCAAAACAAAGTGATACTACGTCACAGGAAAATATCACGTGCTCCGTACAAGCGTTTTCATTGGCGCAAGGCTAATGAATAAACTGTTATGGCCGACTCCAGTCGCTCGTTGCATCAGTCAATAATTCCCGTGTTTGGAATTTTTTGTTTGGAAGGGAAAAAATCACAAAAAATATTTGTTGCTGCCAAATGATACTTTTAATATAGTTCTTCCACGCAGTGCGTGTGTTGTCGCAGCCTTTACGTTCACTTTAATTTGAGCTCTAGGCTCAATTTGAAGTGTTACTATTATTATATTGGTAATATACTCTAACTTCGTAATGGGGATTAGATCAGCATGTACCCCATGTGAAATGTTGTTCTTTTATTCCGTTGTTATGTATTGCGGGGGGGGGGGGGCTCTTAATTCTGAGTACAACAAAAATTTATACATTCGTCTCACAAACAAACAAAAGACGCCGACTATAACAGAATCTTGGGACAACAAGCCATGTAGTTGTTATAGTATTTTGAAAATCAATTCATCTGTAATCACACTATGGAAGTGAACAGTAGGTGATCACACTTTAAAAGCACCGCACGGGTAGGACTACGGTACGTGGTGCGGCTGTTTTCAGGGGCATAGCTCTACAGGGTCAAAGTTCGCACATTTGGACCACGTGGGGCTTTTCGTCGCGGGAGTAAAGAAAAAGACATTTCTTTATCTTTCTATACAAATTACAATCAGTACATTTTGTAAACATTTAACTATACGGGTTTGTGAGCCATTCTGTCAGTCATCCAACTTTATTTACAGGCAAACATGTACGGCCGATTAAAGTTTAACTGCAGCAGCGGGCAGTCCACTGCGGTAGTCCAAACTTCGCTCACTCCGTCCGTTCATTTTGTTTCGGTTTATTTCGTTCCGGTCAAACTCTGTTTATATTCCTGTCATAATTCGTTCAAACTTCGTTCCGGTTTAAAACTTTTGCGGTCAAATTTTAATAACCGAACCGAAACGAACGAAACAAGTGTAAACATTAACGCAATTGGCTCTGTATTCACATGTCACGTAGGCCATTGTAATTTGGAGATCGCATTGCTCGCGGTCTTTTATGAAATTAAAAAATGCTATATCGACTCAACTT